>JAULJZ010126953.1:0-11030 GCA_032270985.1 Heliamphora pulchella | reverse complement strand
CGAAAGCTTATTGAATCATTAAGTTGAGTTGACTAACTTGGGGGCACTTTGATCAACTCTATTGAAGGCCTCTCTGATGGCTACGTTATAATAATAGAGGCATACATACGAAATCCTAGGCAGTTCTATTTATAGTCGCCTACCAAAAACCTAACTGCTGCTGCACTTTATAATCTGTTGCGCATACGGACCGCTCGAGCGGTGAAGACCTCCTTGCTTTAATTTGTTGCAGAGAGGTACAATGGACCGCTGGAGCAATCTGTCGAGCGGTCTGACACCGCGGATTACTTTTTGATGTTTTCTACTACTTTTGTGCAACCCTGCAATATTAAATTCAAAACTTGAACAAGATAAATGTTAAAATATTAATGAATAAAAAAAATAATTTAAATACTCATTTCTCATAAATTTTTTAAACAAAAAATGAATATTATTGAGGGCAAAATTCCTAACAGAATCACTAAAAAAAATTAGTATATGACTTTTACACCTAAAACAGTAAAGATGAACCAATAATAATAAATTTTTGGGACGTACATTGATATTCACCATATATACCGACATGAAAGAGATCATGGATAAATAAATTTGAATAGTCACCCATGGACAAGATGCTCACCAAGAATATACATAAAAAATTATCAAATTGTTTTTTTTTTAAGTTGTGTTCATAATTTGTAAATTTTTATTACCTTCTAGTTACTCATGACCAAAGAAGTCTAAAAAGTAAGAGTAGTTTGATCAATTTTTTTTAAAAAAACTTTTAGTTACTCATATGAAAGAAGCCTAAAAAAAGTGAAAATATTTTGATCAATTTTTTTAAAAAAAAAAACAAAAGAAGAAAAAATCAATATTTTCAGTGAGAACTAGATTTTAAATTCTTTTTTTTTTCAACATTTCACATTTGTTAAAATTTAATCTTATTTTTGATTCCTCAAAACTGGAGGAGTTTCAAAAATACAATTTTGACTAAAGTTAAAATAAATTTTTAAAGACAAAAAAGTAGAAAAGAAAGATAATATTATGGCTTGTACCCACTATTTGGGTGCATACCATATGCACCCTTAATTGAGCCCACATTTGTATAACAAAATTCAAAGTTAAAACAACAAAATTTAAGATTAATAACTAAAAACTAAATTGACATAACCACATATGAGCGTAAAATTATCATAACTAAATCCAAAGTTGAAATAACAAAAAGTCAAAATTAAAATAACTTATTAAGGCTAGGGTGCACAACATAGGTAGTTAGAGTGCATATACCATAGAACTTTCCCTAAAAAAATTTCAAATAGAGTTTCAGATAGGAATTAAGCATCTCTCTATGTATAAAGAGCGGATGGTCTTAAGTAGTGTGTCTTCTTAGGAACAAAAATACGATTTACCCTTGATTGTTGCTTTTCGTTCGAGCTAAAAGACTCTTGGCATTTTTGTCTTCTACCATTTTTGTGTGGAAGTTACTAATTTTTCCTTATTCCGACTTTGAGTTGTAGTTGTTGTCCTCAAGTTCTCTCGTCATGTTACATGTAAACTACATAATTGCCCTTGTAATATAACGTATCAAACATCATGTATCTCACAAATGGCTTCTACATGCATTTGGACAAAGTTGTTTATCTTTCTGGACTTTTTGAAAACTTCTGTCTTTGCTTTTGCATTTTCCTTTTATTTTTTACATATCCAAGTATTTTATTCTTTCGCTTTGGTTCTCTTTGATTTGTACAGGCTACGTTGTTTTTCATTTTTATGAGCTTTTGTATTTGTTGTTTTTTTTGTTATCTGCCATTATCGTAGCTATTTTCAATATTTTCCATCTCTCAGAGCATGAAATTAAGGGTACTTATTTGCATTTTTCTTAATGGTTGCACAATTGTTTTTAATCTCTTGTGTCGTGGTGGTGGTTCTTGATAGTTCTACCATTTGAATTTTGCAATTTCCAAGGTGCGACATGAGCTCATGCCCTTGGTTACGGTAAATTTCTTTTGGTTGATTCCATCTGTTTAGATTTATTTCGTTTGAAATAAAATTAATATACATGTTATTTTTCTGAGTAGTGAAACAAAAATAGATTTTTAACTAATACTTATTTATTTTCATGACATTTTTCTAACAGAACTAAAAGGGGAAAAAAAATCAAGTTTCTTTCATATTGTAATTTTTTCTTATATTGTCCCTTTCCTTTCCAAACTCCAAATATTAAATAAGACTCATCCAAGGAAGCTTTGTAGTTAAAGCCCATCAACTAGTACTCTTCAAAGCCCATCAGAATAATTACTCTGCTCCATGGCTTGGTGGTCAGTCAAAAACAAGATTTTACTTAACAGGCCACAAAGAGGGGTCAGTATGTACAAGCATCAGAGAGGTCTATTCTCTATTGGGATGGGCCTAAATCTATGAAGTCTATGAATCTTTGTCCTTTTACTTTTTAGTTACTATAATATAATACTATAATATTGAAAACAGTTTTTTGCGAATACAAGTTAAGACTGCGTAGTATAGATCTATCATGGTCCGTCTCCTCTCCGAACACTGTATTCGTGGAAGTTTCATGCACCGAGTTGGTTTATTTTTTATTTTTTATTTTTTATAATACTATAACTAATATATTTGGGTACCATCTCATATAACATTTTGCATGCATGAATCATGCTTTATGTGAGTTCATTAGATGATGCAATTGGTGTTATGTCTAGTGAAAAGAAAAAAAGAAGTGTCAAAATAAATATGCAAATATCTGTCATTATATCAATCTAAATTCAATCAATCACTAAAGATGCAAGTGATACATACATCTATGGACAAATCAACTCAGGAATTTAGTTCTCTGGACAATCAATTATACTAATAAACCTGAAGCTTGTTTGTGTCTCATTTGATAACGCCATTGCCACTGCTTGGCTGATATTTTTAACTGTAACATACTCAAAGTCTTTGTGATTATTTCTCACCAATCTCCTGAGTTTTGCTTCTAATTTCTAACAATCCTTCTACAATTTGTGATTTCTTATTCCTCCTAACTTGCCAGCTCGAGTACAAATCTTGATTCTTCCCCTGCTTAGGAGCATCAAATAAATTAGGAAATTAATAATTTTTAGAACATTGGGTACTAATTGCCTGATTGGCAACCCACTTTTCTCTTTGCTTTGTTTTTTTCCCCTTTTTTAGCAAGAAAAATTGAAAATAAGGGAGTTCATTTGATAGGTTAATTAATTTTTTAAAAACTTTTAAAAGATTATTTTTCAAGGCTTTATAACTTTTTTGCTTTCCCTTCTAAAATTCCGATATCAAACTTTATTAATAAGTGTATTAACTTATAATATGTAAGAATAAGTAATTTTATCCTTTTATACTTGCCGGATCTGTAGGGAAGGAACTAAGAATTTAACTTTTTGACCTTTTTAATACAGGGAAACCAGCTTTTGAAAATTTTTTAAGAACAAAAAGCCAAAAAACCACGTTTACCAAACAAGTTCCAAGTTTGTAACCGTAAAACACATATAGGGATGTAGCTTAAGAAAGAAATCCAAATTGAAAGAAGTCAAGTTGTTACTGAAGGTTTCAGTTATTATTATTTTTTTGACCCTAAAAAGGCCATATCTAAATGCTATTGATGTTTATGGCAGATTATAGAGAACCTCTCGCTACTGAAAAGATCATTCATTCTTTAATATAATCACAGTCTTTTAAAATTCAATACAGTGCTGTGTCAACACGAAACTATGTCGTTCATTCTGTGATTTATTATATATTGATAAACTTTTTGATCTATTATCTTAATAATCAACTCTATAAAAAAAAATAACAAAGAACAACAAAAATTTATTTTGATATTTTGTTATAAAACACCATTAATTCATTGTAAATATGCTTGCCTTGGCTATTGCCAAGGCATTCCTTTGCCAAAGAAAGTAATGCCTTGGTTAGTTGTACAGTACAAGACTCAGTAAGCTTGTGTTTGGAATAATTTTTCTTTTACGGCATTTTTTTTAATTTTTAGTGAATTTTTTTCAGTATTGATTCAAATGAGTGTACTTTCTAAATTCCTCCCGTTATGAGGAAACAAATGTAAATTTCTTTGATTAAAACCTAAAAAAAGTTCATATAAGACGAAAAAGCCAACTTAAGTAGGCTTTTGGCTTTTTTTTTCTTGTTTTTTTTTTGTCTTTAGAGAACTTTTTTTCAAATTTGGCCCTAATGGACATACTTTTTTGAATTATCTCATCATAAGGAATTAGAAAAATAAAAAATTTAAACCAAAATATAAAAAAGTTAAAAAAAAAAACAAAAAAAGGTTTAAAAAAAAATCACTAGACTTTTTAGTCCAAACATGGAATTCACTGGTTGATTTAACAACCTAATAAAAATCAAATAATAATTGTGGATTGAAAATGATGTCTCTGATGTTTGGTTGTGGATAAATAAGTGAAGATAAATACAAAGCTAATGCAATGAATTGAAACCAAAAAGTAGCTTATTTGGAAGGACAATGCTAATGATATTTAATGGGTGATTGTTAAGAGATAAAAAACTATATTAAAATTTTGTGTAAAGTTGTATTTTATATATATATATACTTTATCTCTAAAAATGTATCAATATTTAAAATTTTCTATTAAAATTCGTCTCAGCATTCTATTATATATTAATGGGTTGAAACAATGCACTTACGATTAATTTGACAAAAAAAAAAAAACCATGAAAACATCAAATCATGTGTATGATTTGAAAGATCGGAGCTTAAAAAAACACAAAAGAAATCAAACCATAAAATGAGGCTTTATGCCATCAATTAAAGTTCATTCTCTTCCTTCTCATAATCATGATGACTATACAGTCATCCCAATAAACTCAAAAGGAGAAAAGATTTCCACCAAACATATAATAATGATTCTTACCCCATCAATCAAAACCGAGGAAGCCCCATTATAACTTTGGACAATTGGACTGTTCTTTTTCCTCCAGGGCTCCAAGCGAAGTGACTTCAATTGAAAGATGTGTGAAAATATTTCAATTAAAGTTGATGGATTTGACAGAACTTAGGGTCACTGTTCTTTCAACAAAATTGCAGAGATAAACTGCTTCTCTGGCCACAGAAGATACAAAAGTGTCCATTATTTTGAAGGCAGATTCTGACATGTGTATATATGTACATATGTTTAGTAGAAATAATTGCATGCTAATTAATTATCAATGTAGAAGGAAATAATGTGGTTGGTTCTTTGATGAATCCTATCAAGAATTTTGGTGCAAGTTTGAATTCTGGCGGTTGCGTTCTTGAACTTAACTGGCGTGTGCATTGTGGAGTCGATTTACACCTTCGGCGTTTAGTTCTAAATCAACCCGAACCTAGACAAGCTAGTTTCGGCACAAATCTCTATAGGAATCAACTGAAGGGTTTAGCCGTATACCCAACGTAAAAGGGAAAAAAATAAGAAAAGTGGGTATAGAGAGGAAAACATGGGTTTTTTAATGTGCTTCTTCTTATTTTACCTTGGTAATTAATAAAGAGAAATTTTGAAATAAGTAAAAATGTACTTTTTAAAAATAATTTTAAAACTTCAAAAATGTCTACACAAAATAAGAGAGAATCCGTTTATTTGCACTTGCTATTAAGGTGCTACTAATGGAGGGAGTGCAAGCGTGGATGGAATACGGATGTAATTTTATTTGGCCCCTGCTTAGTCTAGTTGTAGTTAGTTATACTTAGTATGCGTTTGGGCTAGTTTTTTTAAAGAGGTTTTTAGTTTAAAAGTCAATAAAAGCCAATTGATTTGGCTTAAGGTGGTTTTTTTTAGCTTTTTTAAATATATTTTTACATATATTTTTTTACATTAAAGCTAAAAAACCTAATGGTATAAAAAAAAAACTAATCCAAACATAGGCTTAAGTTGTCTTTGCTTCTTCCACTTTGGAGGATATATATATATATATATATATATATATATAAGAGTTGTTAACTACCATTTATTGGGTCATGGATAACAACAATAAGAATTAAACTCTAAGAGTTAAAATCTGACTACTCAGGGTTAAACTCATAGTAATAAGAGTTTGTTATTATTCACCGCTCACTTAGCGGTAGTTAACATTTTTTTCTATAAAAAGAAGTTTATATATATATTTAAACACTCTTATTATAGTGTCATATTAGTAGTGCTTGACATTATTAAAACTAATAATTTATAAATTGTAATTTGTAGCAGAAGTTGTGAGTGTTCGGTAAAAATTGTAGTTTGTAGTTAAAATAAAAAAAAATTATAATTTATATCAAAAGTTATAAGTGCGTGAAAAAAATTATAATTTATAACTAAAATTAGTAATAAAAAATTAAGAACCAGTAGCACTAGCTTTGCGGAACACCACCAATTGCAATTGTAATTCTCCTAAGCTACTTGAGTTTGCCAACTACATCAATTAGTTCCATTCAATAATTGTTGATGTAAATTTAACAAAAACCCAATGTGCATGTGCATATGAGTGTCCAATTCTAATTAGTGCCTGTCTGGATGTGTAAAAGGAAGTGGGAATTGCTTCATCTTAAAGCGTTTAAAAAATTCAATAATTTTATTTTCATCTAAAACTCCTTTTAATAATTAGCATCCAACCAAACATAAAATAAAGTACCTTCACTGCTAAAAAGTGCACCTATACCACCACACAACACCACCGAATGAGGCCTTAAACTATTGCAAGAACAGTTTTGGAATTTTTTTTTTCTAATTTCACTCAAACAATACAATAGCAATAGAACTTCATGATCTACACAATTTGAAAGAAAATTAAAAAACACACATATTTGAAGTATAAGATTTGAACATTGAACTGGATTATTTAGTCTAAGGGATTTCTTAGTCACATATTTGTTTACCAAAATAGTGGTGGGACTAAAATAGTAGGGGTTTGGGGGTTCAAGGGTTTGGGGCTCCCGGGTCCTAGGGGTTCGACGGTCAAAGGGTCTCAGGGTCTGAGACTATGAGGTTCTGAGGGTCCTGGGGTCTAGGGATACGGGGTCCTAGGGGTCTGAAGTTCCGGGGTTCCAAGGTCCTGGGGTGGGGTCTAGGGGTCCCAAGGGTCCAAGGTTCAAGGTCCTAAGGGTTCAAGGTCTTGGGGTCCCGGGGTCTAAGGAGTCCGGAGGATTTTGAAGTTTGGGGTCCGGGGTCTTGGGGTCCCGTGGGTATGTGTGAGACCTTGTTCCATTATAAAATTTTAGTAATTAAACGTTTACTTGATGGTTTACCTGTGTGGTATTAAATTTTTTTTAAAGCTTATATGCTTGTTGTATATATGTGTGGCCAGTGGACCCGATGGCTTTTTAATAAGCTTTGCTAGACTCGCCTGTGTGTACAGAGGCCTGGGAACTTCGATAATGTTTGAAAACGAAAACCTTGAGTCAATGTTGATTTAAGATCAGTTTGGATGTTTGGCATAAGTTAATTTATTTTTCTGAACATGACCGATTAATTGGTCTGCAGAAGGTTGATGTGGGCGTGACAGCTGTAAACACCTAAATTTGACTAAGTCGAATCTTAAGCACCCATCGCGAATGATCCCTAATGACAAAAATGTGAAAATTATGTTCAAGGATACTCCTAAGCAAACAAAGTCAGGAATTCGGTTCAAAACCCAAGAAACCACCAACAATCCTCAGGTCGTGACTTCTAGATTCTCATGGCCGCCACCTTTTTCAAAACCTCAGAATAGGTCGTGTCCTTACTCTCACGGTCGCTACCTATTTGTGATCCTAGAACAGGCCGTAACTTCCATTTTTCACGGCCGCCACTTTCCTAAAACCTTAAACTTAGCCGTGACTTTTGAAAGTCACGGCTGTCGCTATCAGTACGAATAAAGGATACGGTCGGTACTATACAAAAGCAAAAAGGTAGCGACCACCACTTTTACACTTTTGGACAAGTGGCAGCATTCCAGAGGACGTCTGGGCTCCCACATTGCCTATAAATAGGCACCAATTTTGCACAAAAATGAGAGAGAAACAACCTCGATACCAAAACTCTGCCAGTTTTGAATTCCACCCGATATTCTGATATTCATCCCATACATTCCTGAGCTTCGTTCGTGGGTTTCCTTGCATCAGTGAGACCTTGGAGCAAAGATTGATTGATGATATTCGATTCCTACATTCGAGAGGACGTTCGAGGTGGCTATATATACGAGGTAACCTTAAGATCTCGTGATATTTCTTCAAACCTCCATTTTCTCTCTCTCTCTCTCTCTCTCTCTCGGGGGTATTACAGTTAAGGTTTCCATTGTTCTTTATTTCATTGATATTCATTTCGATCAAAGCATGCTCATATAAGTTTTCTTTACCAAATAGCATATCTATAACCTTCTGTATTGTATAGAACAATATATCTTGATTCGTTTTGCTTTCACTAGCACACTGGACACATGAAAAACTCTCTGTGGTTTTAAAACATGACAGCCATGACCAGTTGATCCCACAACTATGTGTTTTGTTGAACCTACAGTAATGACCACCATGTATTTCTTTTTGGTCACACCTTTTTCTCTATTTTTGTCACAGCCGCTACATCCCTTTGTTACGGCCGTGAGGTTTTGTGAGACCAGTGACATGAAACTATGTTTTAAGTATTCTTTTCTCTGTTTTAGTGTTTAGTGCGTTCTGTTTCTAAATGTATGTTACTGTAGGACATGAAGGATGGTAGATCTACCTTGATAAAGTAGGCTATGGTCTTTGTTCCAAGTATCTTATTCATTTTGAGTTTATTTTAGTTTCTCATGGTAACCCTGCATGTGTCACGGTCGCATGTTTTGTGACTTAGTTAGCATGTTTTGTGACTTAGTTTGTCATGGCTACAACATCAATTGCTACAGCCGTGAGTTTTCTATATATTTAATAGCTTTAAAATAGTGTTTAAATCTCTTTCGTACTTTTTGTATAGCTTGTATATAGCATGATTAGAGGCAGAAATATTGTTACATTTTCCTTAGGCTTCTCTTGCTTCGTTTAGCTTTTCATCACATGTTTTTCGTTTTGCTTCGCTCAAACAATATGTGTGACATGTATAAAAATGATAACCAATTTGTACGACCCTTAAGATTGTAGTTAAGACTTTTGTTTCTTTGTTTGCTTTAGTATGGACTCTTTTTAACTTTCTATTTTGTAAATGTTACCTTTAAAAAGTTTAAACAAGAACTAATATTGACAAAGTAGATACCAACCTCACTGTTAGGCGAAAAAGGTGCCTAACACCTTACTTTTTCATACCTTAGCCTTCGAACCATCTTTTTTTTTTTTTTTTTCTGGTTACGCTTTTAAAAGACCCACAACTTTCTTTTTATTTTTCTTAGTTTTTTTTAAAAATCAAATGGCGACTCTATTTTTCTAAAAACGTGCTTGGATATTTTGGATCTTCTATTTTTTTTAAAAAAGAACATTTTTCTAAAACTAATAAAATATCTGGTGCACTGTCCTCCCCCAAACACCCGCAATAACCCATGATCTTGGCATTTTTGAGCCAAATCTTCTTCTACAAGCTTTGCCCATCCTCTCTCTCCCTTCTCTCTAATAATTGAAGACTAAGGATCAGGTGTTGATCAAATCCACATGATCTAAGTTACCCTAGGCGTCAAGAGCTTTGATTCCAACCGAGTGGAATGTCGAATCGTCGAGTTTGGGCGCTTCGGGTGTGTTAAAGCTTCGAGTTATAACTCTCCGTGGTAGGATCTACGACTAATCTTGAATATCTACGATAGATATGTGGTTACTTTCTTGTATTTGTGTGTAATGGTGTAAAACCCCAAATTCTTGGCAAACCATAATTTATATGAGGCTTTATACTCAAAAATTGAAATGTGTTGAGTAAGGAAAGGAGGTTTAATGGAGTGATGAGGAGATCGGATTTTGATTTATATTGATTGATGTTTAAATTGGAAACCCTAATTATTGGGAAAAGTTAGGGGCATGTGAATTTGTTATGTTTTTGAGTCAATTTTGTGAAATTGACAAGCCAATCAAATGAATTGGAGATGTTCTTTGGTTAATTTTGTGAAATTAACTAATTAACTAAATTAAATTGGAGTTGTATGTGTTGGTGTATGTTGGGACATGTTTGGAATATAAATCCTAGAGTAATTGAAGAAAGTTCGATACTTGGGTTGATAGATTACTTGGTTATGAATTGGATAATTGTGAGTTTGTGATATAAATTGGAAAATGATGATGAGGTGAGTAGCGAATTGTGTAGTTGATAAGAGGGGGCTAATTCCACGAATGAGTTAAAGAATAATGTGCATGCGTTGCATTGATATGATTACTATGCATAATAGTGAATTTGTTTAAATGTAAGGTAATGTATTGTTAGCCCGTGTGGCGATATTAACTATATGGGGAATGGTTAATTGTTAGCCTGTGTGGCATTGTTAACTTGTGTGGTGATATTAACTATGAGGAATGGTTAATTGGTAGCTTAAGTGGCATTATTAGCTTGTGTGGCATTATTTGGTCGGTGTGACATTGTTTGGCTTGAGTGGCTTTATTTGACATGTGTGGCATTGTTAGCTAGAGTAACATTGATAACCTGAGTGGCATCGTTAGCCTGTGTGGAATTGTTAGCCTGTGTTGTGATGTTAACTATGGAAAATGGTTAATTGTTAGCCTGAGTGGCATTATTTGGCCTGTGTGGCATTGTTTGGCCTGGGTGGCTTTATTTGGCCTGTGTGGCATTGTTAGCTTGAGTGACATTGATAGTCTTAGTGGCATCGTTAGCCTATGTGGCATTGTTAGCTTGTGTGGCGATATTAACTACGGGGAATGGTTAATTGTTAGCTTGAGTGGCATTGTTAGCGTGAGTAGCATTGTTAGCCTGTGTGGCATTGTTTGGCTTGTGTGGCATTATTTGGCCTGAGTGGTTTTATTTAGCCTATATGGCATTGTTTGGCCAGGGTGGCAAAGAACAATGATCAAAACCACAAGCCTTTATTCTCGTGGAAATCCCAAAAGATTTGTACTTATCACACACTAGAATCGTAATCAAAACCAACACACA
>JAULJZ010126942.1:0-11030 GCA_032270985.1 Heliamphora pulchella | reverse complement strand
TTTATTGCACTTGTTTTATCACTTTTGATTGGCACAACATCATAATTCAATTTAAAATCTTGAAATTGTTGTTTCATGTATAAAATTTGTGCACAACAACTACCCCTAGCCACATATTCGACTTTGGCAGTAGATAAGGCTACTGAATTTTGTTTCTTAGAGAATCATGAAATAAGTGATTTTCCTAGGGAATAACAGGTTCCACTACTACTTTTGCGGTCAATTGTGCAATCGAAAAAATTTGCATATGAATAACTAATCATTTCAAAGGAGGTGAATTTAAGATACCATATGCCTATCTCTATGGTGCCAATTAAATATCATAGGATTTTTTTTACTGCAGTTAAGTGTGATTCTTTAGGACATACTTGATATCGTGCACACATACACACGCTAAACATTATATTAGGTTTTCTTGCAGTTAAATATAATAGGCTACCAATCATACCTCGGTAGAGTTTAGTGTCTACTGATTTTTCTTGCTCATCTTTGTCGAGTTTGGTTGAGGGACTCATTGGAGTTTTCAAAACCTTGCCGTCTTCCATGTTGAAGCATTTGAGCAATTCTCGTACATATTTTAATTGATTGATGAATATTCCATTCTTCGCTTGTTTGATTTGAAGTCCAAGGAAGAATGTGAGCTCGCCCATCATACTCATCTTAAACTCTTTTTGCATGCATAAAGAAAATTTCTTACACAAACTTTCATTAGCTGCACCAAAAATAATATCATCTACATATATTTGTACGATAAGCATATCTTTATTGTTTGTTTTGATAAATAATGTTGTATCAATCTTTCCTTTTGTAAATCTATTTTCTAATAAAAAATTACTTAATCTTTCATACCAAGCTCTAGGAGCTTGTTTTAAACCATACAAAACTTTTTTTTAGTTTAAATACATGATTTGGATAGTGATAATCTTCAAAACTAGGTGGTTGTTTAACATATACTTCCTCATTTATAAAATCATTTAGAAAAGCACTTTTTACATCCATTTGAAAAAGTTTAAAGTTCCGATAGAATGCATATGCAAGTAACATACGAATGGCTTCTATCCTAGCTACAGGTGCATAGGTTTCATCAAAGTCAATTCCTTCTTCTTGATTATAGTCTTGTGCAACTAGCCTAACCTTGTTATGGACAACAATGCCATTTTCATCCTTTTTATTTTTATATATCCACTTAGTTCCAATTATTGTATGATCTTTAGGCCTAGGAACTAAACTCTAAATTTTATTTCTTTCGAATTAGTTTAATTCTTCTTGCATGGCTATTATCCTAGATTAATCTTCAAGTGCATTATTTATATTTTTGGGTTCTTCTTGTGAGAGAAAAGCAAGATAATCACAAATATTTTTTAATGAAGATCGAGTTGTTACCCTTTGTGAAGGTTTACTTATGTTTTGATCTATAGAGTGGTCCTTCACTGTCTTCAATTCCTTTAGCAGTTCTTATGGTCATTTTGATCTTGAGGCTCATGAACCTCGATGCTTTTGCTTTTGTCCTCCTTGATTTGCATTTCTTCTATTTCTTTATTAATATCTAGTTCATCATCATCTGGAGTCTTGGAAGAGAAAGGATTAGTTTCATCAAAAGTTATATGAATGGATTCGAATAATATCATAATTCTTTTATTGTAGACTCTATAAGCTTTATTATTTGTAGCATACCCAAGAAAAATTCATTCATTAGATTTTGACTCAAATTTTTTCAATTTGTCTTGTCATTTAAAATGAAACATTTACATCCAAAGACATAAAAATAAAAAATGTTGGGCTTTCTACCATTCCATTGTTTATAAGGAATTTTGTTTAAATGGTATGTTATGAAAACTCGATTCATTACATAGCAGGCACTATTTACTGCTTCGGCCCAAAAATATTTTAGATTTTTATGTTCATTTAACATGGTTCGGGCCATTTCTTGTAAAGATTTATTTTTTCTCCCAACAACCCCATTTTGTTGAGGAGTTCGGAGTGCTAAAAAATTATGAAAAATTCTATTTTAATCACAAAAATTTTCAACATCTTTATTTTTACATTCTCATTCTCTATCACTACGAATGTGTAGAATAGAATAGCCCTTTATATTTTAAATTTTCCTATAAAATTTGACAAATACATGACATATTTCATCTTTTGATACAAGAAATAATACCCACGTATATCTTAAAAAATCATCAACTATGACAAAACTGTATACTTTTTCTCCAAGACTTTGAGGTTTCATAAGACCAAATAAATTGAGATGAAATAGTTGTAGCGGCCTATTTGTAGAAATTTCTTGTTTCTTTTTAAAACTTGTTTTGGCTTGCTTACCAAATTGGCAAGCATCACAAACTTTGTCTTTGATAAATTTAGTTTTAGGCAAGCCCTTAACAAAATCTTTCTTGACATGTTTGGATAAGAGATTCATGTTAGAATGACCTAGCCTCCTATGCCATAACCAACTAATTTCATTTACGGTAGAAAAATATTTAACATTTTGGGAATTTAAATTTTCAAAATCAATAGTGTAAACATTTTCAAATCGTTTTGCAACAAATAAAATTTTATGATTTTTTTTGTTTTCAACAACACAAGTGTCATACAAAAATTGTACACTATAACCTTTATCACATAGTTGACTTATACTAAGAAGATTATGTTTAAGTCCATCAACAAGAAGTACATTATCAATGGATAGGGAGGAATCCTTACCGACTTTAGCTATACCAATGATTTTACCTTTTTCGTTATCTCCAAAGGTTACATAACCTCCATCCTTAGGTGTTAGGTTTGAGAATTTAGATTTGTTGCCCGTCATATGTATTGAGCATCCACTATTCAAGTACCATTTATCTTTTGATAAAGAGGATCTCAAGCACACCTACAAGATAATTTAAGTGATTTTCTTTGGTACCCAAATCTTTTTGAGTCCTATAAGATTAGTGTTTTTAACACTCTAAACTATTTTTGAGACACTATTATTTCTTTTTAGTGGGTAATCAAATTTAATGTGTCTTTTTTTTTGCATTAAAAACAAATTACATCTTTACAGATATTTCTTGAATATGAGTTTGAAAAGTTCTTTGATTACTTTACGAAATAATTTTTAGATTTGATTTTTACTTCTCTATTGTAACCAATTTCTTTTTTATTTAATGATATTCTTTATGCTCCTAAGAGTTTTTTAAAATTCTCTTTTCCATTTGTGAATTTGTAGATAATTTTTAAATAATCTTTCACTTTTCCTTTTAGTTCACAAGAAATATTATTTTCAATATTTTTACCTTTTAAGTTCTTGAATTCTCTTCTTAAAGAATCATTTTCTTTTTTTAGTTTAGAAATCTCATTTTCAGGAATTTTTGTTAATTTATCACATTTAACTTTTAAAATGAGTTTCTCTATTTCCAAATATTCAATTTGCAAACCATTCTCTTTGGACATGTTTTCTTTTTCATTTTTATCATTTTCATTTAAAATTTTTAATTCTTCAATTTCTTTAGAAAAGTTTTTATTTTCATTTTTCAATTTTACATTTTTCTTTTCTAATTTCAAAGGATTTTTATGTAAATTAAATAATTTATTTTTAAGTTCATCATATGATGGCATAGAGTAAAAAGAACTAGATTCATTGCATGAGTTAGAATGAGAATTTACCTATTCGTCTAAACTTGCCATCAACCAGAAGTTCGCCATCGTCACTTGAGCTATTGCTTGACTCGTTTGAATATGAGTCTTCCCATATAGTTGCTTTCATAGCTTTCTTCTTCTTCTTTGAGTCCTTTTTAAGTAAAAGATATTCTCGTATGATGTGCCCAGTTTGTTGCAGTTATAGCAGGTGAGTGGTTCTTTTTTAAAATCTCGTTTGCTTGAATCTCCTTTGTCGAATTTTGTGCCTTGAAATCTTGTTGAAAGCTTTTTGTCTCTTTTGAGAAACTTTCCAAATCTTCTAGTGATAAGAGCCATGTCATCATCACCGATCTTCTCATTCTCTTCATCATTAGAACTCTCTTTTGAAGCTTTAAAAGCAATGGACTTTTTGACTTTGTCTTGCTGGTTAACTCTTTCACTTATCTTGAGCATGTATGTTAGCAGTGATCCAATTAACTCATCCAAGGTCATCATCCTTAGATTTCTTGCTTCGGAGATGGTTGTAGCCTTAGCTTCCCAAATAGGTGGCAAGGTTTTGAGTACTTCTCTTAAAAGCTCATAAAATTAGTAAGTTTTTTCGAGTGCATTAAGAGAATTAGTAATATGAGTAAAACGAGTGTACATGCTAGAAATAGTTTCAACATCATTCATCTTAAAGCTTTCATACTCACTAATTAATCTATCAATTCTAGAATCTTTAACATCTTAAGTGCCTTCATAAGTAATTTCTAACTTCTCCCATATTTCTTTAGCACTTTTACATCTCATTATGCGATTATATTCATTAGCATTTAAAACACAATATAAGGCAATCATAGCACTAGAGTTTATTTGAAGTAGCTTTATATCATTTTCATTCATTTTTTCTTCTAGTTTAGCAACTTTTTTACCTTCTACAATTTTAGTTGGAGTGAAATTACCTTGGATGATCACTCTCCAAGCTCTCTAATCCATGATTTGAATAAAAATTCTCATTCTTTGCTTTCAAAAAGTGCAGTTAACACCACAGAAGATTAGAGGCCTTGTAGAGGATTGACCCTCTCCAAATGGGGATACAACGATGCTTGCCATAGATCTTTTTCACAAAATCTTGTTAAGAATAATGTGATTAGCTCTGATACCAATTGATAATTTATGTGCAATCCCAAGAGGGGGATAAATTGGATATGTCACGCTCCAAACATCTGGGTTACGCGAAAGCCCACCAAAACACCCATTTAAGAAAATAGATTTCATAGTTGATAGTTAAAAAAATATTTGGATAAAAGATTCCCACAGTTCAACTCTCATAAACTGAAAATATGCATCTCATACATGAATAAACATATCGCCAAAAGGCGTACAAAACTAGCCTCAACGGGCATCACATGTAGGAGTACATGTACAAAACAAGGAAAAACTACAGCAAGTCTTCCACCACCACTGTAACTAGGTCAACTCATCATGCTCACCTGAAAAGATTTTACAGCAAAATTCCACACCGTGAGCCGAAGCTCAATAGGAACATAGACAATAAAACTGTAAAGCAGGCTATGCAAATATACACACACGGGCTCAACCACGGGAGCCAAAAAGGTTTTTCTTCTAAAATCACAAGTTTCTATCAGACTATCACGAGTCTCAAAAAGGTTTTATCTCATAAAACCCCACATTTTTCATCTTTTAAACTATGCATATCATCCTAACAGCTATCATGCCACAGTTAAGGGAAAGCTGTAAATAAAACAGTAAGCTCCACTCAGGCCACACAGCCGAGGAGAAAAGATGTAAATGAAATCTTATGTACTGACTCTATCGTACAGACAATGGTAACAACTATAGACTCTTGTCCATTACCCTAGTCCTGAACCACTGAAGGCCTGCTAGGTAATGACAAGTTCTATACGGAGTTACAACAACAACACCCTTCACAGAGGCAACCGACTTCTTTACTGATTTTCCTAACCGATGGAAAGCACCCAAATCACACACTTGTTTCTTCACGGTTTACCATGACCGATGGACGAAACATAACCAAACCACGTTTACGGGGATTAACCCGAGGGACCATAGCGAACCCACTATGCGCACGTTTTTGGACTTACACCAAGGAACAATAGAAACCCAACTCAAATCGCACTCTGTCATGGTACATTTATGGATAACATTTAAAAACCCACTGTAACTCAACTACGAAACCCATAAGACAGTTTATACACCACATGTATAAAAGAGATCCATCAAAATGGAGATCTAAAACTATTTCCAGCAAAACGTGTAAAAAGGTGAGACTCAACCCCGCGGGTTAGCTCCAAACCTCCAAAAAATGTTTTTCACCCAACTTCACAAAACACCTTGTTTTTAAACCTCCTTTTGAAAACTTCGGATACCGCGTACCCAAAACATGCATACAACTGAGAAAAGGCGTAAAAATCTACTTTTACCCAAAAACCACGGTTTAAGACATTTAAACAACATTTCAAGCATTTCTACCCAGTGAAAGCAAGTATAACTGCATATAACACCCTCACAATAGTAGTAGGTCTAGAATTCTACCTCGGAGAGTCAAGAACTCGACGTCTTAAAACTGAACGGCGTCAGAACGAGAATCCGACTGGATGTATGCGAAGCCCTTGACCCCGATAGCAAGGATCCACAAAGGAACCAACTCAAAACCAAGCGCCGGGCCCTCAAAAGCCTTTCCAAACATTCTTGCCCCTGGAACTACTTATAAACACGCCAAAAAGGTAGTTCAATCGACTGAAGAGACCACTTCAGTCGACTGAAGCTCCTCAAAAAACGTGAACCGCCATAGTTCAGTCATCCGAACCACCTGGTTTAGTCGACCGAACCCAAGAAAAACAGTTCAGTCGACCGAACTCAACAGCCCAGCCGACCGAACTCCCCTACTATTTTTGGTCTCGGGTTTGTGAAGCAAAACAAGGTTTTTGATCCAAACGCAAGCCAAACGAGCCTCTACCAAACCCCGAAAAGCGTATAACACACTTATACATGCTGTTCTACAACTTTAAAGCATAAACCATGCATCGATGCTATCATATACTAGAACGAACACATCAAATATATAAACAACATAAAAGAACAAGGTTTCGGGTCTCACAACTCTCCCCCCCTTAAGAAATTTTGCCCCCGAAATTCACAACAAGGTCAAGAGGTAAACAGGTCTGGATATCTAGTACGCATCCCAAACTCAAGCTCCCATGTCGCTTCCTCAGCCCTGCGATGAAGCCACAGGACCTTGACATAAGCAATGGTTCTGCCCCGCAACACCTGCTCCTTTGTATCAAGAATCCTCACTGGACGCTCCTCATAGGTGGCATCCTCGTCAATCTGCAGCTCAGTCCAATCTAGCACATGTGAAGGATTAGGCTCATACCTCAAAAGTATAGAAACATGAAACACGTTATGCACATATGCTAACTGAGGTTGCAAAGCCAAACGATAAGTAACATCTCCAACCCTGTCAAGGATCTCAAATGGTCCAATGAAGCGCGGTGAAAGCTTCCTGCCCTGACCAAACCTCATCAAACCTCTGCATGGCGAGACCTTCAAGAACACACAATCCCCCACTATAAACTCCAAAGGTCGCCTCTTCTGATATGCATAACTCTTCTGGCGACTCTGCACTGTCAGTAGGCGCTGGCGAATCACAGCAACCTTCTCTGTCGTCTCTCGCACCATGTCGGGTCCCAAAACTGTGGTCTCTCCCACATCTGTCCAACACACGGGTGACCTACACAGTCTACCATACAAAGCCTCATACGGTGCCATCCCAATACTGTACTGATAGCTATTGTTGTATGCAAACTCTGCCAACGGTAGATGATCCTCCCATGAACCTCTGAAATCAAGAACACAAGACCTCAGCATATCCTCCAAAATCTATATAGTCCTCTCAGACTGACCATCCATCTGGGGGTGAAAAGCAGTACTGAACATCAAGTTAGTCCCCAAAGCCTTCTGAAGACTCTGCCAAAAGCGTGATGTGAAGTGCGGGTCTCGATTTGAAACAATAGACACTGGCACTCCATGCAATCTGACTACCTCCTAGACGTACAAGCTACTCAGTTGTTCTACCGAATCGGTCACTCAGATGCAGAGAAAATGTGCAGTCTTCATCAACCTATCAACCACAACCCACACGGCGTCGTGTCCTTTAGGTGACCGAGGATGTCCTGACACAAAGTCCATCGTGACATGCTCCCACTTCCACTCTGATATAGGCAACGACTGTAGCAATCCTGTCGGTCTCTGATGTTTCACCTTTACCTGTTGGCAGGTGAGGTATCGGGAGACAAACTGGATCACATCTCACTTCATTCCTATCTAACAGAACTGACGACGTAAGTCATGGTACATCTTCGTGCTTCCAAGATGCACTGCAAGACTAGAATGATGACACTCACGTAATAGATCAACTCGGCATGACTCGGGCGCAAACAACCTCCTAGCTAACCTCAAACTCTGATCAGAACCTATAATCTAGCCTGATGTATCCTCGCCACTAGCAACGCTGTCTCGTATCATCTGAGCCTCCTGATCCGTCCACTGGACCTCTAGTACACGTGCTATCAACGCTAGTCGAGTAACTACAGAAAACAAGGTGGCACCCATCGCGATCTCCCTGAGGCACAAATCAAACTCCCCAACATCTGCAAGCATATCCCACTCACGTATAGCCATAAAAGCTAACGACTCGTGAGATCTCCTACTGAGCGCGTCTGCCACAACATTGGCCTTCCCTGGATGGTACTGTAAATCAAAATCATAATCCTCTAACAGCTCCATCCACCGCTGTTGACACAAGTTCAGGTCCGTTTGCCAAAACAAGTATTTTAAGCTCTTATGATCGGAGAAAACCTCGAAATGCTCACCAAACAGATAGTGACGCCGTGTCTTCAAGGCAAAAACCACAGCTGCCAACTCGAAATCATGTGTCGGGTAGTTCCGTTCATGCGTCTTCAACTGTCGGGAACCGTAGGCTACAACCTTACCCTCCTGCATCAAAACACATCCAAGACCATCATGTGATGCATCACAGTACACCGTATACCCTAAGCCTCGCTCTGGAATGATCAACACTGGCGGACTAGTCAACCTCGTCTTCAGCTCCTGGAAAGCTGACTCACAGGACTCACTCCAAGCAAACACAACTCCCTTCCGCATCAGATACGTCATCGGTGCAACGAGTCTAGCAAAGTCCTTCACGAACCGTCAGTAGTAACCTGTTAAATCCAAAAAATTGCGAATCTCAAAGACACTCTTCGGTCGCTCCCAATCGGTCACTGCATCTGTCTTCAATGAATCTACAGCTACCCCATCTGTCGACACCACGTGTCCCAAAAATCTCACCTCCGACATCTAGAATTCGCACTTCTCATACTTCGCGTACAAGGCACTCTCTCAAAATCTATAGTACGATCCGCAGGTGATCCTCGTGCCCCACTCTAGTGGGTGAATATATCAAAATATCATCCACAAACACCACTACAAAACTGTCCAGATAAGGATGGATGATATAGTTCATCAAATTCATGAATGTAGCAGGTGTGTTTGTCAGACCGAACGGCATAACTAGAAACTCGTAGTGACCATAGCGAGCCCGGAAGGCGGTCTTTGCTATGTCCTCGTCCCTAATCCTCAACTGGTGGTATCCTGATCTCAAGTCAATCTTCGAGAAACAGCTCAAACCCTTCAGCTGTTCGAACAAATCATGTATCCTCGGCATCGAGTACCTGTTCTTTATTGTCAGCTGATTTAGCTTCCTGTAGTCGATACACAAGCGCAACGATCCATCATTCTTCTTCACAAAAAGAGCAGGAGCTCCCCACGGAGAAGTACTCGGATGTATAAACCCTCTGTCCAACAACTCCTGCAACTATACCTTGAGTTCACGTAACTCAGCTGGTGCAAAACGCTAGGACGGTATAGATATCGGAGCAGCTCCGAGAACTAAGTCAATAGAGAACTCTACCTGACGGCTCGGTGGTAACTCAAGCAAATCATCAGGAAAAACATCTGAGTAGTCGCACACCAGCGGAGGTAACTCTCCTCAAACTCCAACCTCCTCATCTAACATGAGAGCTGAGAAAGGAAACCCAGGTTGCCCTGGTTTCGCACATCACTGGGTGTAGACATCAAACCCTCATCCCGGTCTCCCACAAAGCAAAAGCAATCTCCAGCCGGTGTAAAAATTGTTACCCTCCGTCGATCACAATCGATAAAGGCATGATAAGTGGTCAGTCAATCCATCCATAGGATGACATCAAACGCAGTCATATCTAGAATGATAAGGTTAAACTTTAAACAACGACCGGCGACCTCCAACACGCAGGATCTACAGATAAGACTCAACATCACATCCCCACTCATAGGGGTCTCCACGCATACAGTACCACCTAACCAATCCATTTGTAATCCCAATGCATATGCGAAAGCAGAAGATATAAACAAATGTGATGCTCCAGTGTCGATAAGAACACTGGCCCATGATCTAAAGACTAGAAAAGTACCTCTGATCACGGAGGTGGTAGCTGCAGCATCGGGTACACTGGTGCTCTGGATGAACTACGATTTGTAAGAACATAAGCTCTGGCTGGCCCACTACAGCCCTGCACTGCCGACTGCCTGCCCAACTGTACTGAAGCTCCTCCCTCTACAAAACAGGATGTCTGAGCTTTAGGCTGTGAATACATCTGTCTCCCCTGGCCTGATGGAACAACTGGTGCTCCCGCTGTGCTCTGAATGCTCCCTCCTCGAGGACAGTTCCTCCGGATATGCCAAGACTACCCACACTCAAAACAGACTAGTGGCCCTCTCCCGGGTGCCTGCGACCGTGACTGAGTCTGAACAGGTGCTGCACTCCGACACTCTGCCGCACGATCCCCCGGCCGCTGGCATCTATGATAAACAATCTCCCTCTGATCTGACCTTCCCGTTGAGGCTACGGGATGAGTAGATGCAGAAGACTGTGGCTGATAAGAACCCACCAGATAAGAACTCAAACCAGATGTCCGCTGACGCTTGTCCTTGCGTCCCCGGGATTGTGCACATCCTCCGTCCTGCTATCCTCGACTATCTCTGTCTCGACGTGTCTCATTCAGAGTATCCTCCACCTTCATGGCAGTCTCCACTAACTCTGTAAAAACTTACAGCTTCAATGCTGCCACTCTGTCTTGAATAGCGGGCCTCGAACCCCTCTCGAACCGTTTCATACGAAACTCGTCAGTAGGTATGATCTCTTGTGCAAACCGAGATAGGCTAGTAAACTCAGCCTCATACTCAATCACTGTCATCGTCCCTTGCGTCAGAAATAGGAAGTCCTCTTTGTAGCGATCCCTCAGAGTCGCTGGAAAGTATTTCTCTAGAAATACCTTCGTGAATGCATCCCA
>JAULJZ010126941.1:0-32075 GCA_032270985.1 Heliamphora pulchella | reverse complement strand
TGAAAATGTCTAACGCCAGATATTTATAAACCACAAAAATTTCTTTTTTTTTTTAAATTCGCGCCGCAACGCCCAACGGCCCATGGAACCAATCATGTATGTATATCTAAACCCGATCATGTATCAAAAGCATATAAACAGGCAGCAATGGTAACACTAAACGCGCGTCGAAAAATACCAAAAAAATGAGTCAGGATCTCACAAAAAACCATAGGTCTAAGGTTTCGAATTTTCATATATATATATATATATATATATATAGAGAGAGAGAGAGAGAGAGAGAGAGAGAGGTGGAAGGGAATGAGGGACAACGACAGTTGTACGAACTAAGGAGAGCATGAGTGAGAAAGGAAGCGAGGGTAGTAGCTGAGGATTAAGGCGAAGGTAATAAAAATTGAATTTTGCGGAGCGGAAAAAAAATGTTGTTGAGGAAAAACATATTTCGACTCTCAAAGAAAAATTCATTTGTTAAAAACCATGTTAGAGTGTTGGGGGGGTTCGAGCAATTAATGTGTCGACCTAGCATTCATGTCAGTAAGACAAACAATCAGTTCGACACTAGAGAAGTCGAGAATTGAAGTGACCCTAGCTCAAATAGCTTGGTTACTCGAGCTTAGGCAAGGTTGGGCAGATCTCGAGGCATAGTTACTTGAGCTCTAAGCCACACGCTTGGATCTGACAAATTCATAGGTCAGAAACACTAGAGAAATACTCTCTCAACTCCTTGCCTTTCTCTCTAAGCCATACACTAATTCGACTGTCGGAAGGCCCTCCAATTGAGTAATCGGTGGGGCATTCTCAACCCTTTCTTGTGTAGGTGAGTGTAAACCATACCTTGACGATCTTGCCCAGCGAGGACGGGACACGTAGATCTCAATCTTAACCCTCTACAAGTGTAATTTACCAAATATATAATTGTCTATCGTACAACGTGAGAAATTATATTTCTCTATCTCGAAAGTTTCATGTTATTTGACTTAATATATTGAAAGTCGTTAGATCATGTGAAAAAATAATTTATTTTTTCTTATACCACATTTGATTTGGCAGTATTCTATGTCACTGTCATGTAATTCATCGTATAAGTTATATTAACTCAAATACCATATAACAAAATTATTTTAAATATCATACAAAAATAAATATATAGATCTATATATTATTTTATACAATTCAATTTACTTTTATTGAAATTTGAAACATTCTCCATGATTCCACCAACAATTAGTTGAATTGACAAGGGGCGGTGGTGCCTCGCCTAAGGTCAGTTTCTTTTTTTGTTGTTTTTTTTTTTTGGAGTTTTCATTTTTTATTATACCTTTTTTTAAAATATCTCATAATGTTTAAACTAATTTACGTGACTATTTTTTATTATATTTGATTATAGTTGAACTAGTATTTAAATACATGCAACATGTGTCAATTAAGTATACAAAAACTAAACAATTGCAAAAAAAAAATAGAGACATAAAATTGTATCATTTTAAAATTATAAACAATTATGAAATAAAGTATTTAAGAAATTTTAAAATAATATTTTAGAAAAATACGAAAATCCATGCAACTACAACAATAGGAGAAAGGAGGGTAAAAAATTGGTATTGTTTTTTTCAAATTACAAACAGTTAAAAAAAATAAAGTAATGGTGACAATTTTTTAAAGGTATTTTTGAAAAATTAAAAAAATCAATGCAGTTTCAAATAAAAGGAACAATTTGGTTTAGCTTTTTTGTGGCGCTTTTTTTTTTGTCTTTTTACGAATTTTTTAAATTTCTTTGGGCTAATTTTTTTTTACTTTCTTAATTCATCATAATAAAATAAATCTAAAAATATAACCGTTGAAAAAAATTTAAAAAAAAAGTTCACGAAAAACAGAACAAGCCACATAAAAATCTTGAAGTAACTTTTTTCATCTTATCTGAATTTATTTTATTTTTTGGTTAAATTTTTTTACTTTTTAAATTTTTTATAACGAGAGAAATTTTAAAAAATACAATCATTTAAATTAACGTAAAAAATTTTACTAAAAGACAAAAATATATATATATATATAAAAAGCTATCCCGGACGGTCAATATAGATGACTCTTGAAAAAAAAAATCATCTCATTTAAGGGCTTATAAAATAAAACACTTTTTTTAAAAAAAATTCCCTCTCAAAAGGCCCAACAATATAAATAAAACACTTTGCTTAGAAACCTATCAAGAAGAGAAAAAAAAAAAAAAACAACAACAACAACAACACTTCCTTACCTAACGACGCTACAGAATGAAAATTATTTTTATCTATTTGCAGTACTACAATACTACATTTTGTAAATACGCCAAACCTAATATCTCTTCCTTTTTGTAAGTATGGAAGTAACCTCATTTCGATTACAAGATAAAAAGGCAGAAAAAAAAAGATGAACTTTAAGGCTTTGTTTGTTTCAATATAAATTATTTTTTGGTGAACTTTTTATCTATTTTTTATTGTTAGGTTTCATAAAAACAAAATAAAATATTTTTTCAATAAAATATTTTACAAGACCAAAATTATTTTACATAAAAAAATAATAATAAATCGTTTTTTGAGTAAGCGGAGAAAGTGGTACTAGTTATGATGGGAATGGTGACAACGGTGAATTGGTGGTGACAATGCGGTGGTAATAGTAATTGTGACAACAACACCGGTGGCAATAGGAATGATGGTGTGGGTAGTGGTGGTAGTGATGGGATATAATATTTGTGATAGAGTGGATGGTGGTAAGAGATGATAGTTGTGGCAGTGATTGGAAATGGTGGTGATAAAATATATTAAAATAATAACATATTTTAATTTAGGATTATTTGTAGTTGGGTTCTATTTTTAAAAATGTTTTTGAGTTGGGTTTCATTCATAAGTTCACATTTCTCTTAAGTCATTTTTTTAAAATTCATATTTTTTTAGATCTATATTACCCTTATTTATTAATTTCCAAGATCACCGCAATCCCTTCCGAATTTCTTTTTTTTCTTCTTCTCCTCCTCAAGGACATTGGTCTCTCCTTGCACCGGTTCTTCGATCAAGATCTTGATAATTCCATGGTTGGACTGCCGTCGCCGGTTCTAAATCTTCCACCCTAAAGAAAAGGTGATCCTGAGCCGTACGACTCGCCGCCACACACGGCGGCTATTCGTCACTCTCGCTCCCATTCCGGGTCGCATCTGCACTTCCACTCAAATTCCGGTTCTGTACATGTTCTTATCATGATAATATTCTCATTTTGTGAACATTCGCAACCCCCGCCTTCAACAATTGCCATCTCCGGAAAACCCAGTGCCATTGTCGGCATCAAAAGCACCACCAAATCCACACCCCTAGCCGACCTCCAACAACGTCGGGGACTCCCAAATCTCATACCCCAGACCTCGTCGACTCCCATCGACCATTCTACCCGCGACACCGACCACCGTTGGCCACTCTACCATCACCGCCGACCACTGTCGGCCCCTCCACCATCAAAATCAATCACCGACTCCAGATCTGGTTGGCCAACAACCGTCGGCCACTCCAAATTTCGTCGGCCTCCGTCAGGTTGTCTCAGATCTGGTTGCTCTCTGAGATGAAAATGCACCTCTGCTAGTGGAAACGAAAGAGAGAGACGGAGAGAGGGACGGAGAGCGCCGAATGTGAGACGACGGTGACCGGTGACAGCGCCGGTAGGGTCGCCGGAGGTGGTGGCGCACTGGGACGGCGGCGGTTGGTCGGTCGGTGGTGACGGATGACCTCGCGCAGGGAATTTTTATGATAAACAAGTTGGAATGAAAATATTACTATTTTGTTGTCGTCTAATGAGAAACAATTGAGAAGCATTGGTAAAATAAAAATTTTATTTGAGAATAGGACTGCGTCGAAAACAATTTTTAGAATGAGACCAATGTATAAGCAACTTATAAAAGTATGACTTTGGTGAAAAGTTCCATTTAATTTAAACATTTATAATCTTTAAAAAAAGGAAAAAGCTAAACCTCCCGAAAAATCTTACCGAAATATTTGACCGAATTTTGTTTAAATATTTATATGCTTTGATTAAGGCTAAAAAAGATTTTATATATTGTATTTTTTAATATATTATTATAATAAAATTGTTTATTTTGTAGTATTTATTAATTTTATTACTAACAAAAAAAATTAAGTTAATTGAATATTTTTAATTACATGATTTGATTGTTTTTGTTTATTATTATTTTTTGTAAAATTATATTACCATTCATTTATATTTCAACAAATGTAATCTACTCACAAAGTTATTAATATCTAATTAATTTAATTTTTTATAAAAATAATCTACTTAATAAATATTACATAATAAATAGTTTCGATTATAAAAATATATAAAAAAAGACCAAAATAATAAATTAATTGCATCCGAAATAAAAATTACTAAAAACATTCTAAGAACATTCTCAATGTGAAAAACACTGAGAACATTCTCAGTGGTAACAATTCTGAGAACATTCTCAGTGTTCTCAGTATTAACAACTCTGAGAATATTTCACCGGTGCACCGTAGAATGCGGCGTTCGGTGAAATGGCAAAGTTGGCTCCTCCTCTTATCCGTGGAGTTTAGTATTTCAAACAATAGTTTTTTACATTTGGTGATGGCGAAATCAATTTTTACATGAGCCGAATTTTTTCTATTCCAGCGGCTCCTTTAAATGTGATTTCCAGTTTAGTCCAACAAAATTTTATCTCAAAAGTCATGGATACGATAAAAAAAATCAAAGTGTTCTTATCAAATGGTACCCCCCGCCGGGATGGTTGAAGCTAAATGTAGACGCCACGGTGTCCTCTCATCAGCAAAATGCGGCCTTTGCCAGAATTTGTCGAGATTGGCAAGGAAACTGAGTAACTAGTTTTTATGGTGTTATTTGGAGGCAGAGCTTAAGGCAATTAAGAGAGGTCTGGACCTTATTTCTTATATATAATAGTTTTGAAAGAGGAATTTTGGAAACGAACTCCCGAAATTCTACATGATATTGCTTCAACTCTGAGAATGTTCTCACTTGTGCGCTTCTGAAAATGTTCTCACGGGTGCGCCGTGGAATGCGGCGTTCGGTGAAATGGCAAAGCGGGTCTGGTTCCTCCACTGCTTGGCCTACTCGTTCGTGCCCGAAGAGTCTATCTTCCAAGTGGGAAAGGGATGTCGATTTTTAGAAGTGTACATGGAGAGTGTGAGCAGAGAACCACCATTGTTGCCACCTGATGGAGAGAGAGAGAGAGAGAGAGAGAGAGAGAGAGAGAGAGAGAAGTCAAAAGTCGGGTCGAGGTGTGTGGCGATGATCTTCCTCAGCAGAATCAATTTTTTCGGTAAAAAATTTCAGTAAAGGTAGCAGCACCCTTAAAAAAATATTTTTCAAGTACCAACCAAACAACAAGAAATAAAAAGAAAAAAAATATTTTTTATAAAATCATTTTACATAAGAAATACATTTTTTATTGTAAAATATTTTACTCCAAAACAAACAGACCCAAAATAAAGAAATTATAAAATAAAAAATATAACTTAATTATTTAACTAATAGAAAAGAGAGCTTTTGAAATTTCACCAGACTCCCAGCGCTCCAGATATCTTGAAATATCTTTAGGCCATGGCAGAGGCACTATGAAAGCGGGACTTAAAAGTTGGGCCATGTTTGAAATGGAAGACATATGAGAGGGCAGGGATTGAATTAGAAATAAATAAACGTTCATTAATTCAAAAATTCTATCGAAATAAATAATCCCAAAGTTAAGACAAACAGTGTGATGAATGTAAAATTAGTAATCTCTCACTCAGAGCAATAAGAATTCTAAGATCCCTTGTTATTATTTGCACCAAATTTCAAAATATCTTCACTTTATCTAACCGTAAAAAATAAATTTAAAATTCGTATTTAATTTTTTACCTCACTCTAACCAAACATAAATTCTATTTCTCATTGTATACATAATCATATTCATAATCTCATAACAAAGGTATTTGGCAAAACTACTGTTAGTAACTATTAATTTTTTACTACTAATTTTAATTATAAGCTAAAATTTTTTTCCAAATACCAATAAATTTTACTACAACTTATAACTACTTTTTATTCTATTACAACTATAAACTACAATTTTTACCAAATACTCACAACTTCTACTACAAACTACAATCTAAAAACTACTAGTTTTAGCAATACGAAACACCACCAGTATTAAAAAAAAAAAAAAAGAACTTGTGAGACCAACAATGTTATCTATTCTTCT
The DNA here is from genome assembly GCA_032270985.1 of Heliamphora pulchella. Lineage (NCBI taxonomy): Eukaryota > Viridiplantae > Streptophyta > Magnoliopsida > Ericales > Sarraceniaceae > Heliamphora > Heliamphora pulchella. The sequence goes on along the minus strand of JAULJZ010126941.1, from coordinate 25,825 downwards.
TATTATATTCAATCTCATTGAAATAACAAGCAAAGCCTACGAATTATGAGACTTGTACATCGGACGTGACAAATAATACCCCTCCCATGTAAATATATTATTATGAAACTGATGGGGCTAAAGAAACTGATGACTTGCCAGTAGGAATATCACGCAGCAGAGCACCCTTCAATAATCAGCAATAATTACAATAATCCATAGATAATAGTTTGAACAAATACTCAAACTTACATATGCAACCTGCAATAGCTGGCAAGAAGATTAGAGCACAATTCAACTACAGAGATGCAGGCAGTAAAGAAGTTAGAGGGTGTTTGTTTGAGTTTAAATATTAGCTTTTGCCTTATAGCTCCGCGAAAAGTTGAAAATATCCAAGCAAGTGAGCTTATAGCTTTTTACTTGCCAGTTGTCCGTTGTTTTTAATTCTAAATCAACAAACACAAATTTTACTACTTAAAGTTATAAGTTCACAACTTTAACAAACGCTTGTAACTTCTGTGCTTAAAATCGTAATCATATCTTTTCAATTATAATCTTTAAGTTCATAACTTCAGTTACACCAAACACTCACTTGTTAGGCATATGGAGCCTAATTATAATTTTGAGGGTCGGACCCACAACCCAATCTATTCCAGAAGCACCACGGAAAATTTTTTGACCCATTTTCTTGGTTTCTGACCCGGTCGTGGATCTTTATATATTTGTTGCTTCAGTTAAGAATTTTTATAACTCTTGTAACTTTGTATCGTCTCCTATCATAGTTAAAGCCGCTGCATCTCTGACTTAACCCTAGTTTTTGGTAAATCACGTAAAATCATATCTTCTGTGTGTGTGTGATTGCTTCATTGTCGTTGGTTGTTTTCATTTTCTTCCATAACATCACTTATGGGTTCCAACTGATTTTCCACTCAGCTATATCAGAGGAAAGACTCTATCAGAGGAGAGTTCAATTTCAGAGGAAGGAGGTACAGAACATACTCAAAAGCATGGTTTTGAATCATCAAAAATATGGTGGCAAAGAGACCTAACCTGGCCGTAGGTCACAATCTTAAATGTATAAATCTGAGTGCCCAATCCTGGATATGAATGCTCAGGTTTAAGGTCCCCTTACTAGCACATTAAAAACATAGGTTTGGCACCACAAAAGGCGCAAAATGCATTCTCCTTACAAACAGTTTAAAGAAACAGAATGCAAATTAGAAATCAAAATCATGAAAATAATTCAGGATGAAGTTCGATTGTATGGATTCCCAAGTTACCTCTACCACCTTGTTCAAAATCCCTTCAATAGGAGGAGGAGGAGAAGGAGAATAAAGAAAATAGATCGAGGTCCCATACATGTCTCGCGCATGATGTTGGATATTAATTTGTTAAATACTTCACATCATTCTCATTGTCTGCCCCTTCAGAAGGTTTTGGTTCAAATGGCTTTTCAGGAGGAGGTGGGCAGACAACATTCTTGACAATTGAAAAATGGAAGTCAAAGTCTGCTTTCATTTTAGAGCAGCTGGCTTCTATCCACTTGAGTGCTGCACTAATGTCCACATTGTCTTGGCTATCCCGTTCGTGTTCTTCAATGGCAGGACGAATTTCATCGTACGAGGAATCAAGCTTGGAGGCAGCCTGATTTTTTATTTCCTACAAAACACATGAAAGATTTGGATCAGGGTAAACGTTGTTATACCGACCCAAGTGGGCGACTACTTATCTAATAACTTAAATAAAGATCCTAACAATGCAACCTAAAAGCCAAAATCCAAGCTATTAGTAGCAGCCTAAAAACTTAAGCCCAAGTGAATAGTAATAGCATACTTGTTTTTTATATATATAAACTAATTTTATATTTCCTACTGATGTGGGATAGGGTATCGCAGTTATTTAGGAAAATAAATATATAGTTTCTTTGGTTGCAAACAACACCGATGACAGCCATCAAAAGGGAATTATTCACTGGTGTTGAATGATTATCCATCCAAATAAAAAACAAATGAAAGGTTTGGGTAAGGGTAAACATTATTCATGTTAATAAATATTAAGTTTCTTTGGTCGCAAGTAACACTCGATGCATAAGGAAAATACAGCCATCAAAGGGAAGTTTTCACTGGTGTTGAATGATTGTCTACCATTGTAATTAAAATAATTACAAGAAATTATAAGGACTCGTAATGCATAAAATTAGGTGAACAAAGCATGCATGGCAATAACATTTTCAGGAAACAACATCCACTTAAATCAAAGTCAATTCGTATATTTCATGTGTAAAAATATGGTTCAACTACTGATGATCTCTGTTATCTTCAAAATAGGTATCATTTCCCCATATCTGCAGTTCTATGGTGCCAAACAAATTACTAGATCCTAAAGAAAACACGCAAACTGGAAAATAATACACCAAAACTTCCGTGTTCAATTCTAAGTATGGATGAAATCATACTTGATACGATGCAATTCTTTTTTTTTATTATTATGCTATGAAATTCTGTTGGAGGAATTCTAATTAGATAACCTTGTAAGACAAGGCACCATCAAGGGATTTGGAAACCCAAAAACTTAATAACTGAAAAAATGTAAACCAGCTACAATTTTCTTTCATTGGATAAGTAAACCAGACAAGATTCAGGGAAAGCATTCCTAGCAATGCTACCAAATCATAGATCAATCGAGGCACCTGCAACAAATAGCTTCCTGAAGATTCTTATCCAAATCAGAACACAGCACCACTAGTGTTCCTAAATTTCTTTTTCCAGAACATAACTTTAAAGACAATGTAATGTCGGAGAATCAATGCGGATTATTTGGCATGCCCTATACTTAACAAGCACCTTACTAAAAAATTTACTAACAGAAACACCACATCTTGAATATCTTAACTGACTCACACAAGCCTTGCCAGCAGACGTCAACCCCATCCAGAAATATGCAAGACTCAATGAAACCACACTAACTAAAGCTAATGAGCATAAAAGCCGACAGAAGTTTAGTTTGTGTACATATCCATAACTTGTAGAGGAAGCACATCTTGTACCTCACATTTGATGATTTCCTCTTGTGCTTGCTTTGATGTAAATAGTCGGGCAACACGTTTTCCATCAAGTTGCACTTCACTATTACGTTTTGACTTTCTGTTTCCAATATGGGATTTTTTCTTGGGAATAGAGCTTGATCCAATTTGATAATTCCGGCAAGCACTATTACTTCGAATTCGAGATATCATTGCATTTTGGGGTGGAAAGGCACGCCGAGTATCTTGCGAATTATACAGCATCTTCTCTTCACTCACTTCAGTTTTTACTGTACTCATTGCCACACCTTCTGTGTGAACTGAATAAAGTGGCTCAACAACTACAACACTGGGCTCCAATTGACATTCAGATCCCACACTATCATCAATGGCCGCGGAGAAAGCATTCTTCCCACTGTTCAGGAATTCAGGTCCCAAGAAGTTCTTATTTTTAGGGAGCTTTAGTGAAGGCTCATCCTCTGCAGAATCATACAGAGGGATTTCCTCAACTGTATATCTGCATTCAAACAGGCAGGTTGACATCTTACAGGTAACGCAAAATCAAATGATACTGAATTGAAAATAAAAATGTCAAGAAAGTCAATTATAAAAATCCAGTAATCTACTACACATTGTTTGCACCAAACATAATATAAAAACGAATGCAGACGCAAAGTATATTATGAATGCACTAATAACTTAATTGCATTAGTCTTTCTAAAAACCCAGGTACGAAAAGAGAACATATGAATTTATTTCTCAACTTTTAGGACAATGAAGAATTCAACATGCATCTCTAAGACAGGACCGAGGCAAGAAATCTTATCATGTGTGTCTTATTAAGTTGAAAACCTCTTCCACCCCAAGGGCGCCAGATTCTAGGAGCCCAAACTATGTGGTTGAATAAATCCTTCTCGATTTGTTGCAGGTCAAGGACGTCTCTTATATATTTAAATGCTCATGTTTCCTTCTCATTTTGTATCTCCATCCAAAGAATCATCTCTAATTTAATAACATGTTTAGCATGCATCTTTAATTAAACAGATGAATATTTTGTTCCATGCTTAAAGTAATTGCAAAGCCAAGGTTATTGATGCGTCCTACTCCTAACACTTGACAATAATAGCACAATAGAACGATACACCCTCTATTTGTCCCAAACACGAAAAAAAGGATACAACCAGGGAAATAAACAGAGAGTAATAACAACAGACTAAGAAGAAGAAGAAGAAGAAGAAGAAGAAGAAGAAGAACATTGGCACTATACACCCAAAAACTACCAAAGTCATACCGCGTTTGGAAAAACTATCACAAAAACATACTACAATTGATTTGCCCTTCCATGACAGAATATCCCCTACATTGTCAATTCTATTTTTTTGTCCTGTGAGTGAGAAAAAAATAATGCCAAGTTCTCTGTTCTTTCTTTTTCATTTTTTTTTAATTTATCCTCGTGTATGAAATATACAATTAGAAAAGCCAAGAGAGTTGTACAAAGACAGATGAAGCACCCTTCAACAGGAAAAAAGCATAACACCAACCCCCAAAACAAAGAAGCACACCCTAACAGAATGCACAGAACTGCTACCCTATAGTTAAACATATTCCTTATCAGCCGTTATCCAGACCTAGCTAACTTCCATCAAAACCCTATTACATAAATCATTTAGCTCTCGAATCAAGTGCCCATGCCTCCCAGATCCCCTGTCAGGGCACACTAAACCAACCGAGCCGCAAAGACTTCCCCTTTCACTAACACATTAAAGTAATCCAACCTCCTTCCTTTAGATCCTTGAAAGAAGCTGGGATCTCTGCCTCTATGACTCGGCCCATTCTTACCATCTTAGAGAAAACAATATGAAACAACAAACACGCACACACCTAATAGTAAGTACGACACACTCCCGTCCCAACCGGAATATGAACTGCAATTCATCCACTGGGAAGCAGGAGACAACAACAAACACGGTAGAGAGAAAGCAGAAAGGTATATTCAATGTGGTATATGAAAATGCATCCAATACCAAGATGATACAGTTTCCAATGAAGTTACTATAAAATTCAACGTAATGCTAGAATAGGGAAGTGGAGGCTGAAATAGACCAGAAACACCTCAAATACACACGAATGATACAACCTCCTTTCAAATCTTTAATTGTATCTTGTCTTCAAATGCTTCATTCAATTATACACCGGGACAGAAAAATTGACGAACTACAAACCTAAATCTGGATTTGACAATGACACATATAACAACAAAGCCATCCATGCAATTAGAATATAAATTGCGAGAACTGAGTGAACCCCCATTGTAGAATCAGATTCTCAAATAAATACATGCTTGATGGTGCTTACCACTTAAACAATGAGGTAAGAAGTTTATCCAGCTAGATGTACTCAAACAAGTAAGATCAATTAATAACTAAATGACCTAGTAGTCAATTTACACATCTATGCAAGTCTAAAGGAGCTTAGAAGTGATGATTTAAATCCAGCTTTACATACTAAAAATGTGGAATGATTACAAGATGACAATCACCTATTGATGTTCATAAGAACTCAAATGGTGCTTGTTGCTATACTCGGCATGAAGGTTGATAGTTGATACAACCATCTGCAGTGCTTTTTTTTTTTGGCTCACCGATCTATGAATGAATAAGATAATAGAGATAAAAATATGATAATCTGTTAAGTATTATGTTTTAGTAGTTCACGGTTATTTGTATCCTTTAGTCACTATGTTAATATAAATACTCGTGTTTAGGGGAGTTGCCCTAGTTTAGCAGCTCTATCAATTTAGCCATCAATCAATTCCACATCTCATTCTTTCTCTCTCTCGTCTATTTCTCGTTTGTTTATTCTATTCTTAATTTTAATTTGGTATCAGAGCAAACTTCCCTTTTTCTCTTCAATTCGTTCTTCCTATTTATCTAACCTTCAAGAAAAGGGACAAAAAAAACAAAAAAAAACTTAGTATGGTCGACTAGGGTAGAGGAAACCACTCAATTTTTCACAAATTCTTTTTATGGTGATGTGATTGTTTTTCCTATTTTTGTCCTTTGTCAGCATTCTAGGGCATTTTCGCAATCTGCTCTCTTTTCGCAGATTTGCTCAAATAAACCCTTGAATCTCTTCCCACTATGCCGATTTAGTCTTTTGCATGGTCCCTTTGCACGCATGGTCCCTTTGCATGATGTTTGAGATTTCGTGTGTTTTTAGATTCATATAGCTTCGAACCATTTTTTTGCACCAGCGAGTTCACACAGTTCATGGATAGCTGTTTTCCTTTTCTTTTACTTCCAGGAGGTTTGGTTTTACTTCTTTTTGCATCTTTGGGTCATGTTTCATTACTTTTAGCCTCTTGAATTCTATTTGTCCAGCAGCCTTTGAACCTGTATTTTTGGCGACTGATCTACGCCAATTTCCTGAGTTTTAGGTACGATGATCCTTGTAAGACTTTTGGTAGCAGTGGAAAGCCAGTGATGAATTGTGGAGGGCCTCTTGGAGTTTCTTTTCATATTAGTCTGGTGAAGTTGGACAGTAGCAACTATCTTATCCGGTTTTGTTCTTCTAGTTTGGCTATTACAACTCAAGGTTTGACCGGATATTTAACAGAGGCTAGTAAAGAACTAGGGAGAGATGGACCAACTCTTGAGGTAGCACTTTAGAGAATTCCCTGGTTATGACTTAGTTGATTAATTCGGTACAGCCCACTATTAATTGTATCTTCTTACTGCAAGATACTGGTCATAAAATTTGGACAACTACAGCATAGACCTATTCACAAAGTGGTAACGATGCTCAAACCTTTGAGTTACGAAAGAAGATTCGAGAGTTAAATCAGACTGATCAATCTCTTGCTGAGTATTATGCAGAGTTGAGTAAGTTTTTGGCAGGAGTGCGATTAGAGTTCTCAAAGTGTATTTTCATGGGATACAGCTACATTTCAGGCAATGGTGAAGAAAAAACGAGTTTATGATTTTCTTGTTGGCCTGAATACGGGGTATGATCAAATTTGGGTTCAAGTTTAGGCCGCCATCCTTTTTCTACAGTACGAGAGGCATATACTTGTGTTCAGCAAGAGAAGAGCCAACACAGTGCTATGGTGCATCCTCCCAATTAAGACCGATCAGCTTTAGTCGCATCTCTTGCTCTTCGGGGTGGTAAATTGAGCCAATCTAAGTCTAGTAGCAAAGGCCTTAGTGTTAAACGAGACATTTTATATTGTGATCATAGTGGAAAAAACCGACATAATAAGGAGCACTATTGGAAGTTGCATGGTCGCCCTAATTGAGTACATGGTGGTAGTCGGGGTGATGGTACTGTACGTCGTTATGCTCATGTCACTAAGACTTCTGAGAGCATTTCTATTAACACTACTTCTCTTTTCCAAGAAGAGTTGCAAACTCTCGGGCATATGATGGCTTGTCTTGATGCCCCTTCTACTAGAACTTTTGACCCACTTCCATCTTCTAATTTTGCGACTTGGGTATTCCCGCAAGTGCACTCAGTGTTTCCTCTCTATCTCCTTAGATTATAGACTCCAGAACTACTCACCATGTATCAGGTTCCTCAAACCTTTTTCATTCGTATAATCCGTGTTCTGATAAGGATAAGATTAGAGTAGTAGATGGTTCCTTACTCTGTGTCAAGAAAAGGTTTTATTTGTAGCTCTTCATCCATTTCCCCTTCCTCTATTCTTCATATTCCCAATTGTTTTATTAATTTTCTTTCCATTAGTAACCATACCAACTCTTTGAACTACTCTGTGCTCTTTTATCCTATTCATTATGTCTTTTAGGAGTTGGATACAAGGCAAACGATTAGCAGTGGTAGAGCACATGGGTGCATGTACTTTTCGGATGTTATTTCTCCTTTGTCATCTGGTTCTGATCAAGCGCTTCAGGCTGTGACTCGATCTTCTCTTTCCTTTTTGCATTAGTGGCACCAATTTTAGAAAAACTTTTCCCCATTTTAACTAAGACTTGTCCTTGAAGTAGTTTTGTTTGTAATTTTGTAAATTTTCCAAGCACAAACGCTCTTGTTAACTTTCAATTAATAAAAGAAGCACTTCTTCTTTTATGCTTATTCATTTTGATGTGTGGAGAGCTTCATGTATTGTGTCTTTGTCTAGTTATCATTGGTTTGTTACATTTATCAATTGCTTTACTCGTGTTACTTGAGTATATTTGCTTCAAACCAAAAGTGAAGTTTTTCCCTACTTTCAAGCCTTTAGAAAATGGTTCTCAATCAACTTTCAACCAACATCAAAGTTCTTCGTAGTGATAATGAGACAGAATATATTGACACTTCTTTTATGCTTTGTTCATTCTAATGTATGGAGAACTTCGTGTATGTCTTTATCTAGTTATCGCTGGTTTGTTACCTTTATCGATTGCTTCACTCGTGTTACTTGAGTGTATTTGCTTCAAACCAAAAGTGAAAATTTTTCCTAGTTTCAAGCCTTTACAAAATGATTCTCAATCATTTTCAACCAACATCAAAGTTCTTCGTAGTGATAATGGGACAGCATATATTGATAGCTTATTTCAGGAATACCTTGAAGAGCGCGACATTTTTTATTAAACAAGTTTTGTTGGTAACCCTAAACAAAATGGGGTTGCTAAACGGAAAAATTATGATCTCTTAGAGGTTGCACATGCTCTTATGTTCACTATGCACATTCCTAAGTCTTTCTTGGGTGATGTTCTTATTGTAGCTTATCTTATTGATCGTATGCCTTCCAATGTTCTTGATTTTAAGTGTCCTTTTGAACTCTTTTCATTGAATTCTCTCAGCCCTCATCATCTACCCATAAATTTTGGTTACATGTGATTTGTTCACACTCCTCTTTCTCATGGGAAACTTGATCCCAAGGTTTTGCAATGTGTTTTTATTAGCTATTCTCCTACTCAGAATGGCTAAAATGTTCTGATCCTCATTCTCGTAAGGTTTATGTCACAATGGATGTCACCTTTCGAGAATTCGAATGCTTTTATGTCACTCTGACATCTCTTTAGAAGAGATCCTAGATTTTGTAGTAGCATTTAATCTTTGATCTTATATTAATCAACACTTTCTTTGAAAAGAGAGAAGAATACTTAATAACCTTTATGAGTGGATCTCATAAAAGTCAAATATATTATTTTTTTTAAGAAATATAACTACCTAATATGTAAAGATTGTAAGGTTACTTATAGAAAAAACTTAACATCGCAACATAAACTTGTGGTACTAGATATTCACATTAAGGGACAACATAAATCGAGAAAAGATATTAGAATCCCATTAACTAGATGATGGAATCATACGTGAGAAATTAGATATTTTTAAAGACAAATGTGTAAAGATATAAGGTTGGACTTGTAAGAAAATACTAATACTACGTGGAGTACAATGACAGAATATATTAAAAGAATATTGAAAGAAGTTCTTGAAGAGTCAAAAGAAAATACCTTATAACTAAGGAACCTTGGTGGTAGAATGACGAGGTCTGCCATACTAAAAGTAAAGAGGAATATTTAAAAGGTGAAAAAATGATAGAAATGATGACAATTTTAGAAGCTATAAACAAGCTTGTAAGGATTTTAAGAGAACCATTATAGATGCTAAATTGAGATTTTATGATGATTTTTATTCTAGATTAGATAGTAAAAAGGAAAAAAAGAACATCTATAAACTCGCTAAGTGGAGTAAAAGGAGAGCAAGATACCTTACTCAAGTTAAATACATAAAAGTGAGGATTATAGGCTATAACCGGTGATTAATAATGAGGTGTGATTAGGAATGAGGTAGGACTAGAAATGAGGTGGAATTAGTTTTTTTATTTTTGATTTGGGTAGGATAATATAATGTATTATACAAACTCATGTTTGTTTTGGATGGGATTGGATAATATGAGATAGGATTATATTTATTATTTTCTAAAATTACCCTTGTAGTAAAAAATTAATAAATATATTTTTTATTTTTTTAAATAAGCTAATAAGTTAAATTTTTTTAAAACTAAGTTAATTTTTATGTTATTTATTTTCAATTTTTATGTTATTCAGCACATCAAAACCAATTATTCGGCTACCCATTGAAAACTTTATGACGATGCAAAAGACAACAAATGTAGAAATTACCTTTGCTTACATGGGCTAAAATTTATGCAAAAAGCAACAAATTCCAGCACATTTTTTAAACCAGTAGAAGAAAAAAGTTGGTTACTGAAACATTTTCACAAATATGTCTTAGGCAGGGATGAAATCAAACAACCCAGAATCAAATAAAAGTAGAAATTGCATTTTCCAAATCTTAAACACATGAATTAAAGAAAAAATATGAGAAAGAGAATCGAATCAAAATAGAAATTGCATTTTTTAGGTAAGCAGTTTCACGGCAGCGCCTCCAACGATGGTGGTGCCACTCTCTCCAAAGCATCGGAAGCTTCACTTCAGGAATTACCATGGAAATGATCTTTCGGTTACACAGAGTGAGAGAGAGCGGGGGGATTTTATAAGATAAGGGCATGTTTGGGTACATCTAAAAAACTGAGGATAATATGGTCATGACATTCTAGTCCTATTGGGTTGGATTAGGAATACCCACTTTTGTGGGGTTTTTGAATCCACCATTTTTATGGAATTCACAATCCAAAGGGATTTGTAATCTGAACCAAATCATGTGAAACAAACACAAAATATTATAGAGTCCATTGGCATGATAGTCTAGTCTAAGTTTCAGAACTGTTATCAAACAGGCCCATAGGGTGTTAGTGAAGGATGAGGAGATAAGAAAAATAGAGCACCTATCTTGAGAAATTATTAAACAAAAAACATGTAGAAAGATCCGAATGAGAGAAATCTGATAATCGGATAAAACTAAAGAAAACAAGTTCTATCGCAGAATAAAAAAGTTCGAAGTGAAAACTGTAATGAAAAAACTAAAATCAGGTAAGACTTTAGGACCAAATGGTATCCCTATGAGGATGTGTAAAAATGCGTAGGCAAAGTGGGAGTGTCTTGTCTAACAAAGTTATTTAATAAAATCATAATGATTAGAAAAATGTCCGAAGATTGGAGAAAGAGTATTCTAGTACTCATATATATAAATAAAGGAGATATTTAAAATTGTAACAACTATAGAGGTATTAAGTTGATGACACATACGATGAAACCATGGAAAAAAGTGATTGAACATCGTCTAAGGTTAACAATAATAGTGTCACTGAATCAATTGGACTTTATGCCTAGTAGATGAATTATGAAAGCAATTCACCTACTGAGGAGATTAATAGGGAAGTATAGAGAAAGAAAAAGAGAGAGAGAGAGAGAGAGAGAGATGTTCATATGGCTCTTATAGACTTAAAAAAGGCCTACTATAGAGTGCGCAGAGATATCCTATGGTGGGCATTGGAGATAAAGGAAGTGACAAGGGAATATATTGATGTAATAAGAGACATATATGATTAAGCTACCACGACAATTAGATCTTCCACAAGAGAAACAAATTAATTTTCGATTACAGTAGAACTAGGATAACACCATCAAGGATCGACATTAAGTCCTTATCTCTTTGCCTTAGTTATGGATGAACTGACTAGACATATTCAGGATGATGTTCCATATTGTATGTTATTAGCTGATGATATTGTCATAGTGGATGAGACTACGACCGGAGTAACACTAAGTTTAAAATGTGGAGACAAAAAGGTTTCGAATAAGTAAAAACAAAACTGAATATATGGAATATAATTTTAGCATTAATAGAAGTATTAACGTAAAAAGGTAAAATTCAAAACCAAGAAATACCAAAAAGTGAATATTTTCGTTATCTAGATTCGATTATTAATAAAGATGAAGAAATTGCAAATAATGTAACCCATAGAATCGAAGTTGGTCGGCTCAAGTGGAGGGGTCCTTCTGGCGTTCTATGTGATCGACGGATATCTACAATTAAAAGAAAAACTTTATAGAACAACTATTAAACCTGCGATTCTATATGGGATAAAATGTTGAGCTACTAAAAAATATCACATAAATAAAGTGAGTGTTATTGAAATAAAAATATTAAGGTGGGTGTGTGGTAAAACTAAAAGACAAAATTCGAAATGAGAAAATTCGTGAGATGGTAGGGGCCGCATCAATTAAAAATAAGATGAGAGAAAATATATTAAGGTGGTTTGAACACAAATAAAGTAAACCAGTTAATGCAGTAGTAAAGACAAGTGATGAGATCATGAGTAATGGAAACACTAGAGGGAGGGGTAGACCTAAATTGGTATGGGATGTCGTATTAAGAAAGATATGGCCTTAACATAGCAAAATGGCATAAAATGATTCATGTAGCCAACCCCAATCGATTGAGACAAACACTTAGTTTGGTTTGGGTTTGGTTTGATTCTTTGGTGATGGGGAGTCCAAATTAGATGGCGAGGGGGAGCCCAAATTAAATGGTGAGAGGGAGCTTAACAAATTGTATGGTGATGGGGAGCTTAACAGATTGGATATGATCTCAAAACCTATTCATTCAAGGTGTTCAAAAGAACAGGTTACCCATATGTTACCAAGTCAGTCGCATTCCTAATTCCAGTGGTCACTCATCCCAAGTATCACAGATAATAAGCCCCTTCATAATTTTCTCATAGAAAATACTCAAAAAGTTCATGACTTTACCCTTCCTATTACTCTTAGACAAGGAGATAGGAATTGTACTCACCATCCCATATCAAAGTTTGTTTCCCCTTCATACCATGCTTTTATTGCATCTTTATCCTATATATCTATTCCGCAAGGCTGGAAAGATGCTCTAACTGACCGTCAGTAGAAATAAATTATGTAAGAGAAGATGAGAGCACTGAGCAAGAATGCCACTTGGGAGTTAGTTACCCTTCTAAATGGGAAGAAACCTGTGGGCTGTAAACAGGTGTTCATTGTTAAGCAGAGAACAGATAGTACTATTGAGAGATACAATACACAACTCGTTGCTAAGGGATTCAGATACAATACACGACTCATTGCTAATAGATTTACTCAGACATATGGCATTAACTACCAAGGGATTTTTACCCTTATAGCCGAGATAAATTCACTTTGAGTTCTCCAATCTTGTGTAACTAATTTGTTGGGAAATCACACATACACGAACACACACAATCACACACAAGAAAGAAACGAACAAGAATCGAGCACAAGAACATGACATGAAAATTTCTGTGGTTCAGCAATTGGTACCTATATCTATGGGTTCACACATTGACTATTCTTGAGAGAGAATAAGGTTATGAATGACTCAACTGCTAGGATAAAACAATAACCACTTTAAATAGATTGCCAAAAAAATAGAAATTGGGTCAAAACGAGCAACAAGTCCGCCAGATTCCGTCCGAACGGAATTGAGCCTCATCTGGATGCCCAAAAATTTTAGCCCTTTCTGTCTGATTCCATTCGACGGCCTGAGGCCCTGTCTGGATGGATTTGTTCAGTGTTGAAAGTATTGTTGCGCTTCGTACTGTTTGGTCGACGGTTTGGTCTAAAGTTGTTTTTTCTTCACTTCTAACATAATTTGGGGTTGCCCTTGCAACAACTAGATGTAAAGTATGCCTACATGGTGACCTCAAAGAGAAAGCATATTAGCCCAAGGGCATTTTTTATGAACGGAATTGACTATCTTGATGCCCAAAAATTTTAGCCCTTTCTGCCTGATTCCATTCAACGGCCTAAGGCCCTATCTAGATGGATTTGTCCAGTGCTGAAAGTATTGTTGCGCTTCGTACTGTTTGGATGACGGTTTGGTCTAAAGTTGTTTTTTCTTCACTTCTAACATAATTTGGGTTTGCCCTTGCAACAACTAGATGTGAAGAATGCCTACATGGTGATCTTAAAGAGAAAGCATATTAGCCCAAGGACATTTTATATGAATTTTGATGATTTTATTAAAATACATTTTCTAATTAAAGTTTAAAAAGAAATTAAATTAAATGTTTTCCAAACAAAAAAAAGGTTGAGTCGACACTACACGCTTTTGTGTCAACACCTTTTGCCATTTGAGTCGACACTTGACACTAAATTGGTTGACAGTTACTGTTCTTGAACAAAACCTTTGAGTTGACACTAATTAGCATTTTAAGTCGACACTCACAAGCAAAGCCGCTTGATGAACTCAAGTGTCGACACCATTAAGATTTAGAGTCAACACCTCTAAAGCTTTGCTCAAAACGTTTTAGGAAACAGTTTTGGTCAACACCAATGATCATTTGGGTCGATACCTTCAGTATTAGATCAGAACTCAAGTTGAGTCGACACCAGCAAGAAGATGAGTCGACACCAAGTCAAGGCCCGAAGATCAAGAAGAGTCAACACCGTGTGCATGGGTCGACACCTTACCAACCTTGGCGGAAATCAACTTGTGTCGACACCACTGCACAAATGAATCGACACCAAGAGAACCACTGGACTTTCTGAAGATCTTGTCGACACCAAGAGTCTCATGGATCGACACCAAGACACCATCCGGGTAACACTTAGTGTGCGTCGACACCGATGCTCTTATGAGTTGACACTACGGAATCCGCCGAACCCTGACCAATTTGTGTCGACACCAATGAAGAGATGAGTTGACACCAAGTAACTCTTCGAATACCTTCCATTTTTTGTCGACACCAAAGATAGACATGAGTCAACACCAAGGTATCCTCCGAAATATCAGAAGTTTGGGTCGACACCGAAGCTGATATAAGTTGACACCAAATTTCCAGTAGCCAAAGTATTTTGGTTGAGTCGATACCACTGCAGATATGTGTCGACACCAAAATTCCAATAACTAAAGTCCTCTGCCTGGGACAACACCAACGAAAACATGAGTCGACACCACAGAAGACATAAAGCACCACAGCAAGTATGAGTCGACACCAAGCTTCAACACGAAAGACTGAAGAAATGATAGGGTCGACACCATATTCACTCTGAGTCGACACCAAGGTGTAGAATCTGAAAGACCAAAAATTGAGTCGGCACCTCGTGAAGAATGAGTCTAACACTTTTGTCTGAGAACCAAAGCCAACACCAGTTTGAGTCGACACCAAGAAGTCTTATGTCGACACCTGCGACAGTTTTCAAAAAACAGCGTTGGTTCAATGATAGCTTTCTCAGAACATTAATTGCCTCTATCTACCACCAACAGTCATTTACTTCAGTGGGCTATAAAAGGAGTAAATTTCAGAGATTTGTTGTTCTGGATTATTGAATTACAAATGCATTAAAAGCTCTCAAACTCTCTCATGTTCATTAACTTCACATTTACTCATCCAGCCCCGAATTACTCACTTCCTTGTTCATTTATTATCAAATCTTTGTAAGGAGTGTTAGTGAGTGATATTCTCATTTACTCAATCTCATTTATTGTAAGGGTGAGTCACCCTAGTTGTCTTTAAGAGAGTGTGCAGCGCTTCTTAAAAAGAACTGAAGAGTGTTTAGAAAAACAGAGTGTGTTTGCAGGAATATCTTCATGCTGTAAAGGTTTTTGAATGCACTTGTTAAGCATTCAATCATAATGCAAATTCTCAACGGGAGTCTTGAGGAGTGAACGTAGGCTTAGAAGAAGCCGAACCACTATAAATGCTTGGCGCCTGATTCAAATTTCTCTCTCCTTCCTCTTTAATTTCACTGCTATATTCTTATTTGTACTTTTTGCCATACTTGTGTGAAATCAAATAAGCTTTTTAAAAGGTTTTTCAAATAGTAAATATTGTTTTTAAAACCCAATTCACCCCCCTCTTGGGTTGGCTAGAACTAACGAAGTCTATATGGATATCCCTCCAGATTCTCATCTACCTCCACTGAAAGGAAGGTTTGTCGATTGAACATTGTATGGGTTGAAGCAACCCCCTAGAGCTTGGTTTGACAAATTCCTTACGGCAATGTTGAGATTTGGTTTTTAAGAAAAGCCATGATGATCATACCATGTTTATTAAGTGAGGTGCAGATAAGATTGTTATTTTCATTATGTATCTCCATGATAGCATTGTGACGGGTAATGATAAAGAAGAGATTTCACAGCTTAAAGCTTATCATACTTTCTTAGGATTGAAGTTGTCACATGAGGGCATCTTCATTTTTCAAATGAGGTATATTATGGATCTTCTTAAGGAAACTGATATGATGGATTGTAGATCAGTGAATTCTCCTATTGAGTCCAATCAACTTAGTGGAGGCATTGGTGACCCAGTTGATAAGGCGATGTACCAACAATTCATTGAGAGATTGATATATCTCTCATACACATCCAAATATTGCATATGTAATGAGGTTGTTAACCAATTTATGTATGATCCTCATTGTATAGATCTTTATGATGTATTTCACATTCTACGGTATCTTAAGTCGGCTCTTTGAAAAAGGCTTTTGTTTTCCAATCATGGTAACCTGAGATTGGAGACCTTCACTGATACAAGCTGGGTCGGATCTCTTGATGATAGACGATCTACTTCGGGTTAATGGACTTTTTTGAATGGAAATCTAATTACTCGAAGAAGCAAAAAGCAAGCTGTGGTGTTTAAATCCAATGCAGAGACAAAATATAAGGCTATGGCTCATGACATTTGTGAACCTATGTGGCTTCTAGTTCTACTCGGAGATTTGGGCGTGCATGGTGATGCTCGGAGGAGATATATTGCAATAATAAAGCTACCGTTAACATTGCTTATAATCTGGTTCAACATGATAGGATTGAGCACATTGAGATTGATTGAAATACGAGTTTGATTTGTATGCCGTTTGTAAAATATGAAGATCAACTAGTCAATGTTTTCAGTAAGGGACTTGGTAACAAAGTCTTTCATTCTATTGTATGCAATTTGGGTATGAAAAATATCTATGCACCAATTTGAGAGAGAGCGTTAAGTGTTATGTTTTAGTAGTTTAGGATTATTTGTGACCTCTGGCGCTATGTTAATATAACTACTCAGGTTTAGAGTGGTTGCCCTAGTTTAGCAGCTCTCTTAATTTAATCGTCAATCAATTCCCCCTCTCATTCTTTCTCTCTCGTTTATTTCCCATTTGTATAGTATATTCTTGAGTTTAACTCAATCACCTATTGATGTACATCTCACTTATAGGCATACATAAGAATTCAAATGTTGTTTGTTGCTATACTTGGCATGAAAGTTGATACAACCATCTTCCCTGCGCTTTTTTATTGCTTTTATGAATGAATATGATAGTTGAAACATAAAGTAGTGATTTTAGGGTTAAAGGAGAGGAGGAAGAATAAGAGAGACAAAAAGGAATTATTAAGACAAAAGTAATGAGACTTAAACCACCTCTACACCTTACCAATATTACTATTAGAATTACCAATATAATTACAAAATTATCCTAACAAACATATAAGTCAGTCTACAACACTTCCTATTAAGCTGGAGCATAGAGATCATTTACGCTGAGCTTGAAGAGAAGTCACTGAAAACTAGAACAAACTAACGGTTTGGTAAGGATATCACCCAATTGATGCTCGCAGCGGACAGAAGGAGTGACGATTTGCTTGGTCAGCAAGAAATCACAAATAAAGTGAGTCAACTTCAATATGCTTGGTGTACAAAACTGGATTATTAATAATACAGATGGTTGTTTGATTATCACAAAACATCTCCATAGGTGTAGAGGTCTGGATACCGAAATCCTAAAAAAGAGATCGAACCCACAACATTTCAGAGGCCGTATGAGCCATAGCACGATACTCTACTTCGCCGCTGAAACAAACAACATTGTGTTTCTTACTATGCCAAGTGACAAAATTACCCCCAACAAAGGTACAATCACAAACAAGCTATCGGATGAACGATATAACAGCCACGACCTAGGCACTTTTCAAGTAACGGAGGATACGACAAACGCATCAAAATGGGGTTGAGAAGGAGCATGCATTAACTAACTGACAATCCCAACAAGATAGGTGATATCGGGACGAATAACAGTAAGATAAATCAATTTCCCAACAAGTTGTAAATAACATCTAAAAAGGGTTCACCTTGTTCAACATCAAGCATAACAGTAGTCTCCATTGGAGAGTCAAGAGATCGAGTCCCTAGAAGACCGGTCTCAGAGAGAAAATCAAGCACATATTTTCATTGAGAAAAGAGATATACCCTAAGAGGAGCGAGTAACTTCAATACCAAAAAAATAACAAAGAATACCCAAATCCTTAATATATAAGTGTTGCCCTAAATGCCATTTCAAATCAACAATACCAACTGAGCCATCACCCGAAATAAATTTATCATTGTGAAGCAAAGTCTCACATCGACTGAACATAAAAGTGATGTGTAGTATATAAGCGTGAGGGCACCCCAACCTCAATAGCTAGCCTTTGGGGTTGAGTTTTACCAAAAACCGTATAACATGGTATCAGAGCTATAGTATTAGGGATCGGTAGGGTGCATGCCCCTGGCTTATACGCGGCATGTACTGCCGAGTGAGCACGTTGCGCATGAGGGAGGGTGAAGCAAAGTTTCACATCTACTGAATACAAAAGTGATGTACAGTATATAAGTGTGAGGGCACCCTCACCTCAATAGCTAGCTTTTGGGGTTGAGTTCTACCCAAGACCGCATAACAATCATCAACATACACGATCAATATACTAATGTCAGTAGGTGAGTGATGAACAAATGCACAGTGATTAAAGATAAGAGTGCTGAAACCCAAAGATAAGCATAACAAAACTAAATCGATCAAACATGCACGAGAAGATTGCTTCAAGCCATATAAGGCCTTAAGCAAACAAAACACAATATACTCACTACCAGGAATGACATAATCAGGTGGTTGCTCCATATACACCTCCTCCTGGAGATAAATATGAAGAAAATCATTCTTAATGTCAAGCTAATATAAGGGCTAAGAACGATTAACGGCAACATCCAAGAGAATCCAAACAGGTTAAGGCAAACCACAAGAGAAAGTCTCCAAGTAATCAACCATGTACGTTTGAGTGTAGCCTTTAGCTACTAAACATGCCTTGAGATGTTCTACAGAACCATCCGAAAGGTACTTCACTGTATAAACCTAACAACAACCCACCGCGTGCTTCTCAGGTGGAAGACGAGTTAGCTCCTTAAGTCTGATTCTGATAAAGAGCTCTCATTTCATCATCTATAGCAAGTTTCTATCCGAACATTGACAAAGCTTGCTTATAAATGGATGGAATAGAAATAGAAGACAGATAAAAGAAAGGAATAAAAACAAGAGGACAAACGATCATATGAGACAAACTTAGCAATAGAATGTTGGGCGCATGTATGTTTACCTCAACGCAAAGCAATAGGTAAGTCAACATTATCAGAAGAAGGATGCAAGAAGTCAAAAACCTCTATTGAAGAAGATGAAGTGTCCAAACCATAAGAGATATCAGGCTTATCTCGAGATCACTAATAAACTAGCAAAAGAGGGTTAGAGGAGAAGCCAGGAGGCAAGGAGCTCGATAGAGGAATAGTTGGAGAAGAGAAAGACTCCCCCTCACGACAGCAAATGAGATCAGAAGAGAGTTGTTGACCGGAGGAAGCAAATAAGAGAAGTGACTCAAATAAGGTCACATCAGCACTCACAAAATAGCAACGAGACTCCTTTTTTAGTACAAGAGTACCCAAGAAAGACATAATTGCGAGCTCAAAAAGAGAACTTATTATAACCGGAATCAAGCACATGTACAAAAACAGTACAACCAAAAACACGAGTGAGCAAAAAAAGAGAAAAATTAGGATATAATAAGGAAAAAGAAGATTGGTGTCAGAACCACGGACGGCATGCGGTTAATAAGATAACAAGCAGTAAGGGCGGCGCGACTCCAAAAATGTTTGGGTACCTATACGTCAAATAACAAGGTACGAATAACATCTAACAAATGATGATTCTTACGTTCAGCAAGGCTATTTTGTTAAAATGTGTAAACACAACTGGTATGATGAATGATACCCCAATCAACACAAAACGCATCAACAGAAGACTACATATATTCTAAAGCATTATCAAACCAAAGAACCTTAATACACTTGCCAAATTGAGTAAAAATTTCAATATAAAACGTGGAAAGAGCATAAGGTAATTCAAATTTGTGTTTCAACAAAAATAACCAGATCATACGAAAGTGATTATCAACAAAAATAACAAAATAATACCCATTAGTACTTGGAATGAGAGAAGGGCCCCAGATCTCTGTATGGACACCAACAAAAGACTCTGACTGGCGGTTACTACTACTTCAGGGAAAGGAACTACGATGATGTTTGCCTAACTGACAAGCTAACAAATGACTCAAACTAGGAATGGCCAACTTAAGTTCAGCCACAGATGGATGGCCTAAACGAAAGTGCTACTGAAGAGGAGAAATTGTTGCACTCCAGGCAAATGGAGTGAAAGAAGCAGAACTAGGAATGGTTTCAAGATAATATAGCCCATTCTTCTCGTGCTCCAAACTAATCATCTTCTTGGTCTTGAAGTCCTAAAAGACCCAAGTAGGAAAAAAAATTACCGAACAATGCAAAGTTTTAGTTAATTAACTAATAGAAAGCAAATTAAAGAGAAAATTAGGAACATAAGATTGAAAAGTACGGTGAAAGGAGACGGATGGAGAACACCTTGACCTTGGACAGGTCGAGATGAACCATCAACTAAAAGACAATATGATGCTTCATATGAGTCAAATTAGAGAAAAAAGAAAGATTACCACACATGTGAGAGTTGGCACCAGAATCGAGAATCCAAGATGGAGGTGTAATGGCAGCACAGGAAACATTACCTGAGTTTTCTAACGTTATAAAGGCAGAACAGTGCACAATTTCTGAACTATCACGCCAAGTGTAGTAGTGAGAGCATCAATAGAGGTGGAAGAAGACATTTGGCTAGAAGGCCCAAAAGATGTCTAGGACGAAACCTGAGAAGAGCTATCAGTGACATAATTAACATAATTTGATTTACCATACTGCGCCCAACAATAAAACTTAATATAATTAGTAGCATTACAGTAATCGTTTTTTGTTTCTTATCACCACGACCACCAGAACTACCACGACCACCATTGTTCGTAAGTCGTAACTAATGCAGACGATTCCGAAACAGAAGGAAGGCCAGGCATGCCAAATAATTGACCCAAGGAGGAACGCAATAAGCAAGAATATGCATTAACTGCAGTAGGCAAAATCTCACTAGCAAAGATCTGATCCTTAAACTCATGAAGATCGTAATCCAACCTGGAGAGTAAAGTGGCAATCATGAAGTCCTTCGAATGTCACTTCTACTGTTGCACATCAGTAGGGAAAGGATGATGCTGTAACAACTAATCCCACAAATTTTTAAGCTAGTTGTAGTACTCAGACAGGGGCTTTCCAGACTATTTGAGTGTGAATATCTGCTCATATAACTCATAAACTCATGATATATTACTAATTCGAAAAAGAATCAGCAAGAGTCCCAAATTTGTTTGGAAGTACCACAAAACTTCACAGCTGTAGCAATATGAGGTTCCAAACTTGCCACAACCAACCCATTACAATAGAATCTACAGTCTCCCAAGTAGATAAATTGGGATCACCATTAATTAGAGGATGATCTGTGATGTACTTTAACCGTTACTTGCCTTTGAGGAAAACTTTAAATGCATGCTCCTAGGTTAAACAATTAAGACAATTTAGCCATTTAGAGGTAGCACATCTCAGTAAGTCATCATCCTTAAGATTGATAGATATTGCTTCAGCCATGTCAGATTACTCCGAAGCAACACCAACAAGAACCAAGAACCAGATGTGATATACATCTAATCAATAAACCAAAGATGAACAAACCATAAGCAAGAACACACCAAAGAACAAATCTTGAACCAAGAACACAGCAGAAGCAACAATCCAGAAGAACAAACCAAAGACGAACAAGAAGCCCAAGGGGCCGACCAAACCAAGAAGATTTGATATAACCAAACCAAGAACCAACTAGATTTGATGCAACAAACAAGGTCAAACCACGAAGAACAAGGAAACCCTAGGCACCAAACCAGAAAAAAAAAAAAGGATCTGATGCAACAAACAGTGGTGAGCCAAGATATCCTAGGCACCAACCTCTGTGAAGCTCAAAACATCTCCAATAGAGTTCAAATTAGCCAATCGATACCCAAGAAGACTTCTATGAGAGGCTTCTACACCCATAGAACTGATCTCAACAACCAAAAACTAAATCTGAGGCTCCAACAAGAAAAACTCGAAATAAATCGAAAGACACGTCAAATGAATTCGAAAAATTCCACAAAAATCACCATAAATATCACGAACTCCAAACGAATCAATTCGGGTCGACGATGATGTTAGTTTGTACCGATGATGGTGTCGTGATGACGTCATCGTACAAATGCTAAAGTCAGCTCTTCGCGATTAACTCGGATCGAATCTTAAATGTTCCCGCCATGTTCTAGAATCGGATCAGAATGCTCTAATACCAAGTTGAATTGTAAAGTAGTGATTTAGGGTTAAACCAGATGAGAAAGAAGAAGAGAGAGACATAAAGGAACTATTAAGAGAAAAATAATGAGACATAAAACCATCTCTACACCTAACCAATATTTATATTAGAATCACCAATATAATTACAAAACTACCCAAACAAACATAAAATGAATCTCTAACAACGTAATAGAGATGAGTATCATAACAACTACACCAACTTATACTTATCAAAAAAAAACTGCACCAACTTATTAAAAAAAATATCATTACCTATTTCACCAACATTTTGTGCTATTGAACATCAATTAAATAAAGGAACTCGTCATACATAAAAAATCAAGTTAACCAACAAATTTTGAAATGAGTTCCGATACAACCATTACTATGCACAAGTGAAAAGGCCTTTAAGTTGCTTGTGAATCTTGAGTAATAAATACATAAACCATTACCTGTCATCTCCCTCTTCCCACACATGGTTATGCTCCTGTTAAAGAAGTAGCACAACATAAGAAGAAGAAAAAGATGGAGATAATCCAAAAATATTGCACCTAGCCTTTTAGACAAGAACACCATGCCACATTAATATGGCAAGTTTGCATAACATTCATTTTCATTTTTCTTTTATGATCAAGTCTGATTACGCAAATGCATATCAAATGAGATGTTGAACGTATCTTGAAACTCAGAAATTAAAATTTCAACTAACTTTAAACTCACCAGGAAAGCAGGAGATTTTGCTCCAAGAAACTTAGAACAGTTGGGTGCCCCACATAGACAGCGAACATTAGCACCACCAAACCATTCAAAATTATAGTCATATGCCAATTCAGTTCCAACGTAAATATCTTGCATCGCAAATATACCAACCCTTATTTCCCCCAAAATTGTCCACTTCCTTGTCTCACAATTTGGTTGACTGCAAAACCAAAGACAATGCGTCAATGGCAGCCGAAAATCACAATTGCATTCATAATTCCTTGATACCTCATTAACATCATTTAGGTGACTTACCACGAGTGGTTTATAAACCTAGCAAGGCTACCCTTTTTAGTTGCATCTATAAAATAATTGGCATTAAGAGAGATAATGTATGCATCCTTGAGACCTGCTTGAAGCCACACAAAAATGGTAGCATTGATTTCCAGGGATTGTAACACAGACTTGTCTCATAAATTACATCCTACCTTGAGCTTCGTAAGCTTGGGACCTTTGCTTTGCTTCTTCTGACAATATTACTTCTCCACAATATTCAATAACAAACTGTCCAGCCTGATCATTTCAAAGAAGAAGCCACAGACAAGTAGTTATCTATAAAGTCAGCCAATGAGTTATTATCAAAACTCAACTCTCTCACAATATATGAAGTAATTCATCAGTACATTTCTTAGAATGTTTAATATAAATGGAAATTGATGAAAAATAAAATAAAAAGCATACATCAATTTCCATTAAACCAGGAAAGATCAAATGATCAGATTGATTGTACATCAAGGATCGTCATATACGTACATAATTGATATATATGCAGAATCACAGTAATTACCTTAATATTCTCATCAGCTAAAAGGCCCCACCCACGTCCATCAGTTTTGAACAACTTCGTTTTAGCATATTCACATTTCTGGAACCTCTGTAAACAAAGAATGATGAAATATCAAGGCATTGGAACCTCAAAAATTCCATGTAAACAATCAGATAAAGTAAGAATTCTCAAGTGTCTAAAATTTGCACCCAAAAAAATAATAACAAAACAAAAGACAGAGAACAAAAATGCTACAAAACAAAAGCAACAAATATAACCATTTTATGCAAATCTATTGACAGAAATGGAAAATTCAATGCAAATCTCAAGCTAAAGCTAAATACAAAGTACTCGAAAGGTAGAACCCACAATCATGTCATGTACTAAGAATACACGTCATTGATCGTACAATTATATACAGGCAACGTAACCCTGTGGTGATCCCAGTATTTTAGATTTCCAAAATACATTTCCCCCAAAAACCAGTTACTTTAGAGTATTTGGTTTTATTTTTTTCTTTCCACGCCGAATAAGGTAGGAACTTATGCATAATATAATTTGAAGTAACATCCCACCTTTTTTGAGTTGGACAGGGTCTATGAGGAAAGAAAACTGGATTAGGGAGAGAGCTTGGAGAGTAGAGGCAGTTGATACAGAGAAGACTAATCACATAAGAAACTAAATACAAAACTATCTTTATACAAGGCAACTGATATTCGTACTCCAATTTTAGTCTCTACCCTCTCTCTTTTTGTCTTTCACCCTCTCAAAAGGGCAGTGTAAGAGGATAAAAGTGAAAAGTGGAAAGTGGAGTGTGAATATTATTTCCATTATATAAGGCTTAAGTTTTGTGATATTTTCAACTGAGTGTAATTTTCCTTTTAACTCATCTATTGCAATGATTAATGTTAGAGTAGTTGTTTTTTGGGTTATTTCTGTTGTTTATGTCCTAAGGGTATTCTTGTATTTTAGACCTTCTATTGCTTTAATATAGTTGAAGTTCAAAATTTAGGATTTAGGACTTAAAGAGAAGAAGAAAGAGAGAAAGAATAGGAGAAAATTAGGTTTAGGATTTTCTAATATGTCCCCTTCACCTCTAAGTATTTATATAAAATAATAAAAAGTGTAAATTATAAGAAGACCCTTGAGACATAAACTACAAAGATAAAAATAATAAAATAACTATGCTAACGTTCTCCCTCAAACTGGAGCATAGAGATCAAACATGCCCAGCTTAACGGATAAATGCTAAAAAGAGGAACGAGGTAAAGGGTTTGTGAAAATACCACCCAATTGATCTTCTGAATGAACATACGGAGTAATAATGTGCTTCTGTAACAACAAGTCACGAATGAAGTGACAATCGAGCTCAATATACTTAGTTCACTCATGAAAGACCGGGTTATTACCAATAAAAATAGCAGCCTGATTATCGCAATACATCGACATCGATGAAGAAACAGGAACGCCAATGTCCACAAGAAGATAGCGAACCCATAGAAGTTCAGAATAAGTATGCGTCATAGCACGATACTCGGCTTCGGCACTAGAATGAGCAACCACCACCTGTTTTTTATTACGCCAAGTAACAAGGTTACCTCCAATAAAGGTGCAGTAGCCAGAAGTAGACCGGCGATCAAAGCGACTGCCAGCCCAATCTACATCACTAAAGTCAACTATAGACAAGGATCGAGAAGGCCGATAGAGCAGACCGCGACCGGGTCCACTTTTCAAGTAGCGCACAATCCGACAAACAGCTTCAAAGTGAGGTTGTCGAAGAGCATGCATTGACTAACCACATCAACGGCATATGTAATGTTAGGACATGTAACAG
>JAULJZ010126919.1:0-11031 GCA_032270985.1 Heliamphora pulchella | reverse complement strand
TAAGATTATAGCCCTCTGTGGGCTAAAATTGAAATTTTTTGTTTTATTTTTTTTTAGTAACTATAAACATTTATTACTTTCTCGAATCGTGTTCGTGAGATGAGAAAAACAAAAAATTTTGATCAAATGATAAAAAACGTTATCTAAAAATAAAAATAAATAACATAAAATTTAGTTTATTACTTTATTTTTACTTTTTGAATTTATTTTATATCATGATCAATTTTTTTTTTTACTTTTATAATTCGTCTCGAAAAGATAAGTCAAAAATTATAATAGTTTAACTAAAAAAAAATTTACTCAAAACGAAAATAAACAATCATTTCAAATGGGCTATACTCAAGCCCTATTTGAGCTAAATTTTAAAGATTTTGCTTATTTTTGTTTTTTAAAATTTTTTAAATTTTTTAATTAAAATATTTTAATTTTTTAAATCAAGATAAATTGCAAAAGTAAAAAAAATAATCAAGAGATGACAATAATTTACTAAAACCCAAAATAAGTAATATAAATTTTGACTTATCTTGATTTATTTTTATTTTTTTGAATTTTTTTATATTTTAATTAAAAAATATACTTTTTTAACTTGTCTGGATAAGAAAAATTAAAAAATACAGTAGCTAAATTAAAAGATAAAATAATATTCACTAGATAAAATAATAAGCAAATAAGAAAAATAAAATAAATAAATAAGTAATGATTTGGGCCTTTCGTAGCTATAGAGCATGCATGAATTGAGTGACAAGGGAGGTTTCAGATGGATTAAAAATAATTGGAGCATACAATTTCAATTTTTGTCTTCCATGACAAATAATTTCTCGTTTTTATGTTGAATTTTGGATTAATTGTCTGATGAATGAATGATTGTTAATTTTTTATTTATAATATTAATATTATTAGACTCTTTTGACATTATTAGTATTAGACTCTATATTATCTCCCTCCTTATTTATATTTAACAGTAAAAAATAATTTTACAACTCATACCTCATTCTTTATTACACCCTAATCAAATATAAATCAAATTTCTTATTGTTCACATTATTCATTTCATAAAAGTTTATTAAATCGGCCCATTTGGTAATATTTACAATTTTCTGTCTTTCTTTTAAAATAATCATAAAACATAAGCTTGTTTTATTTTTTGAAAAACAAAAACAAAAAATCACGTTTCACAAATATATGTTTTTGTATAAATTTTATTTTAAAACAAGTAAAGAATGATAGGAGGGAACAACAACTAACAGGAAGAGAATTGGCCAAGAGCACTATTGGAACTGAGGATAACGAAGGTAGCCGAATGCGATTATAGACGATAGTTGCCAAAAGTGATCTAGTGAAAGCAATTGATGGTCAAGAGACCAAAATCCCAAGATACAATGACAGTGTATATGAATGGAATCAAATGTGGTGCAGAATAAGAATAGCATACAACAAAAAACTTTTCTGCATCGATCCGTTTGGACGAATGGGGATACCGTCTAGACGAAAACTAGTACAAAAAAATCAAAACTTTTTTCAAACCCTGAAAACTGAAACCCGGTACATCTACAAGGCGGAATAGGAATTATATATGCGTGATCCCTCTAGTTTGATCACGTTACAGCACTCAAACTTGAATCTAAAGATCAACATGGTAGATGACCGGCAATTTTTTCTCCGCTCAGATCTTCTACTGTATTTTCAAACACCGAAATACAAATTAAGTGTGAGCTTAGGTCCTTCATGTTCCTAACCTTGTCTAGCTACCTCCCTTTTTCACTTGTTCTCACAATCTCTGAAAACTCTAAGAGAGTAATTGAATAATCACGTACTGGCAGTCAGGGTTATAATGGCATATATATAGGCTACATTAGAAACTTAATGAGTAAATAAGACACAGGCTTCTAATGTAATTAAGAAAATCCACTTCAACCAAAAACCAATTTTCTAAAAGCATAAATTACAAATCATACTACTAAAGAATTGTAATTGCACTCTTGACCTTATTCTTAAAATAGAACTTTCGACTTCCTATTATTAAATGCTCATTATTCTCCCTACGTTAAGATTATATATACTCATCAATTAAATTAAATTATTGACAATTATATTTAAGCCGACTTCTTTTAAAATTTTGTTAAAATTTTTCACTTAACGTATTTGATATGTTGAATTATAAAATACATCTATAGGGTTTGATATAATCAAAACTTATAAACTTCCTATATATAATGCTATTATCAACCATAGACGTAATGTCGTTATCCAACTCATCAAGATTAAAAACTCGTAAAAAATCACAACCTTTAATGAATCAAAATAACGAATATTAAATATACGTGTTTTAATAATAATTTTAGAATTAAGAGTATAAGTACTCATAATAACCATGTGATATAAATTAAATTATATAGTCAGTAAAAAATTAATTACCTCAATGCGGTTCTGTTCAATATACACAAAATGTACTAACACAATGAGTCAGAACAATTGTCAAAATAATTACCGTTCCCCGTAATCAGGACAGGTCTACTAAAACACTATATTACAGCCCTACCGATGGTGTGTTCAATTCCATTTAAGACTGTGAATTAAAAACTAATATTCTATAAATACCAATAATCTAGTCTTCTGTGTGTAAGCCGAACTCTACACACCAGATTAATTATTATGAATAATAAAAGACACACATCACAACATAAAATAAATAATAAAATGCATGTATTACTCATACAAATTTTCATTAAAATAAAAAAATAATTTTTATTAATAAATAAAAACAAATACCAAAATTCAATGCATGATTTTTAATGTACAACTCTAACATTTAAGTTGGAGAGCTCAAATGTAGAAGATTTTATAAAGTGCCAACAATTGAAGGTAATGTACGGAGGTAGACGAATGCATTAAAAATGATGATAGTAGATGATGACGACGATAGTGGTGGCAACAATAAGTAAAAGTGGCGATCGATGAGCAAATTTGGCAACTAATGAGATAGGTTGTATACTAAAATTCATTACATGATTTTTAATATATAACTAACACTTAGGTTGAAGAGCTTAAAGATAGAAAACTTTATAAAGTGTTAACAATCAAAGGTAATGTATGGAGGTAAACAAATGCACTAAAAATAATGTTCATAGATAGTGATGACGTTAGTGGCGGCAGCAATAGATAGAGGTGGCGATTGTGAGCAAATTTGGCGGCCAATAAGATAGGTTGTAGATGATGGTGTCGGCTAGTGGAGGTGGTGGCTACTTGTGGGTAAAGCGAAAGTACCGATCAAATGGTGGAGATGGTGGCCAGTGGGTTAAAGAGGTGGAGATGGTAGTGATATACATCGGTGGATGGAGGTGGAGGTCGATGGGAGAAGGTAGTAAAAGCTAGTGGGAGAGATGGTGGCAAGAGGTTGGAGATATTTGCTGTGATAGTAGTAATAGGTAAAAATAATGATAAGTAATAAAAAAGAGCAAAAAAAAATTTTTTTAAATATTTATATAACAAGTGATAACATTTTTTTTTGTTTACAAAATTTAACAAATTATGAAAATAATTTGTAATTTTTTAAAAATAAAAATAATTATCAAATGAGTTTTTATTTGCGATTTATAAAAAAAAATATTAAAAACGTTGCCTTAGCTATTAATTGTTGTTGTCATTCTTCCATTTCATGGCTAAATCGAACAACGATTTTGCAGAAGACCCACCTTCACGGAGGGCCATGGCGGCGGCGTCCTTCAGCCCCTCCATTCTCCGGCGAACCTCCTTTCCGTCGTCTCCTTCGAACAGTTCCTTCACAACTTTCGCAATCTCTTCTCTTCCCACCACGCCATTTCCGCTTCCCTCCGGCCTCAGCGCCACCCTTATTCCCTCCGTCAACATCACAGCGTTCATCTTCTGCT
This sequence comes from Heliamphora pulchella, assembly GCA_032270985.1. Taxonomy (NCBI): domain Eukaryota; kingdom Viridiplantae; phylum Streptophyta; class Magnoliopsida; order Ericales; family Sarraceniaceae; genus Heliamphora; species Heliamphora pulchella. The sequence goes on along the minus strand of JAULJZ010126919.1, from coordinate 7,144 downwards.
CCGCATAGAGCGGCCAAGCGATCAATGGAACGCCGTGCACGGTGGCCTCCACCGTCGAGTTCCACCCGCAGTGGGTCAAGAAACCCCCCGTCGAACGGTGGCTCAGCACCTCAATCTGCGGCGCCCACGACGGCACCACCAGCCCTCTTCCGCCGGTCCTCTCCAAGAACCCTTCAGGCAGGAAATCCAGAGGGTTTTTCCGGCTTTCGTTGCCGAAATACGCGGCGTTGGAGGACTCGTCGTCGGGGCTTCTCACCACCCACAAGAATCTCCGGCCGCTGGATTCCAACCCCAACGCTAGTTCGTTCAGTTGGGCGTGAGAGAGAGTTCCGCCGCTGCCGAAGGCGGCAAAGAGAACGGAGCCGCCGGGCTGGTCGTCCAACCACCGCAGACACTCGTGCCGTTGCCGCACTTCTCCGTCGATAGAATCGGTCTGGACGAGCGGTCCGACTGGATAAACCGGCGGCGTACTCCGCTCTTTCGCCGTCAAAGCTTTTATGGCTCCCTCTTCGAACTCCAAAAAGCTGTTCAAAATTATCCCCTCCGCCGATCTGAACCGATTTACGCTGCTGAGGACCTTCTTGTAGGCGTCGTTGGACCGGTCCTGAACCGGGTCGAGGAGATCTCGTCCGTGAATCGGAACACAACCGGGAAGTTTCACCGGTTCCGGCAGGTCTCTGAATTCACAAGTTACCATCTCGTCGAGCTCCGGCAAGTGGAAGCAAAACGAGAGCGTAACGGCGCCGGCGGTGAAGAACAAGTACGGGGGGATGCCGAGTTCGTCGGCGACGTCGAAGGCGTCGAGGGCGAAAGGGTCGACGACGAGAGCCACCACGCGGGCGGCGGCGGTTAGTGACCGGAGAGCGGCGGCGAAGGGCGGAAGAGAGCGGCTTATGGTGAGGAAGATTTGGGATTCGTTTTTGAGGCCGGTGGTGGGTAAGGAAATTGGCGGAAGGAAGACGTGGTTGATGGGTGGGGGAAGGGCTTCGAGGACGGATTTTTGGGCTTTGAGCGGCGGTCCGGCGGTGGGAACAAAGATGGTGGCGGCGAAGTGGTGGCGGCGGACGAGGTGGGTGGCGAACTCGACGAAGGGGATGAGATGGCCCATTCCGGGACTTGGGAGAAGGGCTACGTGGGGCGCCGTTGGATCCATTGCAGGTAATCGGCTGGTTCGGAGATCTCTGGACAACTGCTTCCGCTAACTAACAAAACCTAAAAATCTTTCGAAGACTATTGACTTAAAGGGTTTAGAGCTTTATTTTTTAATTTATTGATTAAAAAGTTAAAAAAAGTTTTGTTTGATTTTTTTTTTTTTTTTTTTTTGTGCTTTTTAGTTGATGTTGGTTAAAATTGCTAGTAGTTTATAGATTATAATTTATATAAATATTTGATAAAACTTGTAATTTATTATTGAAATAGAAAAAAAAATATTTATAAATGGTAACAAAAATTATAAGTATTTAAAAAAAATTTATAATTTATAACTACAAATTATAATAAAAAATTAAAAATTATTAGAAATAATATTCCTAAATACCCCTTAACCTTTTTGCGTTTCTAACGCAATATAATTTTATATATTTTTAAAAATATCATAGTTTTTATTATATATTTTTAATTTTTATAAAAATTATATTTTTAAAATTTATTCGTTAAGATTTTTTAAACAAGATTTATATTAAATATAAAATTATGTAAAAATAAATTTTTAAAAATTACAATATCTTTTTTATTTAAAATTTTTTTTTGTTTAAAATCACTTTATGTCAAATTTTTTAATTTATTATTTTTTAATTTAAAATTATTCATACAATTTTCCAAATAAATTTTTAATAATTTAACTTAAAATAAGTTTAAAACAAGATTGCTAAACAACGCCTTATAATGTGAATTTATCCCAACCACGTATAAAATGTCATCTCATAAAATTTAAGTTCTTTTTATTTCTTAATCAATTGGAAATCTTTTAATATCTTAATTTTATAATATTTTAATAATACGACTTATTATAGCCAATACAAATAATATTACACTTATAAAAAATTAAGATAATATATATGGTTAGAAGGCATTTATTTTATAAAAATAAAAAACAAATACGATTTTGAAAATAGACTTATATTTTTTTTAAGTTATATAATCAAATAATCTAATTATTTATTTTTGATCTATTTAACTTTTTGTATTAATGGCATTTTTAGTAAAATTAATAATATAAACGATATAAATTATCAAATAAGTTTACCGGAGAAACTAAATATAAAAATGGAGAAGCCTATTTTTTATTAAAAAAATAGAGAGAATTTAGATACCACATAATGTAGGGTACTTCTACTAATTTTAGTTATAAATTACAAGTTTTTTTAGACACTTACAATTTCTGTTACAATTTATAATTACTTTTTTTTATATTTCAGTCACAAGTCACAATTTTTATTAAATACTCACAACTTATACTATAAGTTACAATTTATAAGTTACAAATTTTAACAATATCAAGCACCACTGTAGTATCTAAATATAATCACTAAATTTAATTACCATAACATTACTCATTTTAAAACGCCATCTAGTACTCAAATATAATCATTAAATATAATCACCATAATATTACTTACTAGAGAGAGACATCTCTTCACTCTATAAATTGTCTTGAACCAGGCTAATTTTGCACATTTTTTGTTCGAAGAAGGCATAGTTTTATAATTTAAACTATTTATTTTATTATTTTTAGTACGTAGATAATACATGCAAAGAATTAAATCAACTAAATATCGGCCCTTTTGAGGTAATTGGTTATTTGCTTACTTTATATTGTTTATTTTTATTTTTAGTAAATTATTTTTTATCATTTAGTCAACCCATTATACTTTTTGATTCGTTTCATCGGGCCAAGCCAAAAGTAAAATTTTGGATAAATTACATTCAGCTCCCCAAAAGTTTAAGCTTATTTCAAGAATCTTTCCCGTAGGACTGGCAATGAGGCAGGATATAATTGAAGATGAGCTCTCCCATCCTCGTCCTCGTCCTCGTCCTCGTCCCCGTCTCCGTCCTCATTCCCATCCCCACCCCCTATTTGAACGGAGCAAAAACGGAAAAAAATATCAAGAAAAAAACGAGAAACGGGACAGAGATATTTCGGGTGTAGTTCTTAGGATTTAAGTGAATGATATTAATGAAAATTATAAATAATATAATAAATAAAAAATAATAGTTAATAAATTAATAGAATTAAAAATATAAAATGTAAAAATAAAAAATATATATATAAATAAATATAATAGTTTAATATTTTAAGTTTTTAAAATTTTAATAAAAAATATTTATTTTATATAATCGATGACGGGACAAGAAGAAACGAAACGAAACAAAAAAAGCAAATATCATTTTCACTTTGTTTATTATCAAAAACAAGAAAAACTCATAGAGACGAAACGCATGGGATAGGAGCAAAACAAAAGAAATTATCATCACCCAAAATTACTGAAAAAAACACTGCACTCTCTTATTTTTTCTGACAACATGCCTAAACATCCCCTCCATTAAAAAATAGTCACTCAACTTAATAAAACCGTCAAGGTCAACAAATTTGACTAATAAGATACCAATATTACCCTCAATACTTAAAATGATTCTCCCTTTGTATCTTATTCATATAGCCAAACAATTTCCTTCTTCTATATTCTGACATTCTAAATCTAAACCAGTTCTTAAATTGTTTTAGTATTTTTATTTATCAATATATATATATATATAGCCTCTTCCTAAAATTAACGTTTCAAATCGAAGCTCAAATCTGATTTTTTTTTTTCAAATTGGGGTTTCTTGAATGCCTCTTCTTTGAATTCGTCTACGGATTGGGGTTTGTTGGAGCCAGATTTAACTGTAGATTTAACTGTTAGATTGCTTTAGAAACCATCGTCTGGTTTTTGAAATTCGGAGACTTATTGGAATGAAGAAATGCGGTTATGGTAGACGAAAGAGATCGTACGTCGAATAAGGAGACAATAATAAGTGCTTTCACGGAGATTAAAGGAGCCATTGAAGCTCTTTTCAAGAGCCAATTTGCCCAAAAACCACAAAAGCTTCATTGATGACCATTTACTCCATAGTTGCATCATCTTCATCTTCTGCAAATCAGATTAAAATGAGATTTTCAGAAATGGGTTTGATCTCTTCGCTTCTTGAAATGCTTGTGGATTCCGACAGAAACGCGTCCGAGCGGGCATTGGGTGTTCTTAACGAGCTTTTTGACTGTGACGACTGACGAGGGGAGAGAGAGATTGTACGGCCATGATCTGATAGTGCCGGTTCTGGTGAAGAAGATACTTAGGATTTTAGATTTGGCGACGAATTTATCGATTTCTGTGATTTGGAAGCTAGGGAAGAAGGAGAAAAGGGATGAGGAAGGAAGGGTTATGGTGGAAGCGCTTAAAGTGGGAGCTTTTCATAAGCTTTTGCTACTTCTACAGGTTGGGTGTGGAGAGATGACGAAGAAGTAGAAGAAAAAATGATGTAAAGGGTAAAATAGTAAAAGAGTTTTTTTTTTTTTTTTTGTTAGCAATGTTTGCCTAATAAGTTTAATGGAGATGTTAGCGTCATTTAAGTAATCTCAAAACAAATTTTTGAAATAAATTTAAATTTTAAAAGAGATAAATATAATTTATTTTTAAAAAATTTAATAAAAAAATAAAAAAAAATAAAAAAATAAAAAAATAAAAAATAAATAAAATAAGTCAATAGACGATTTGTTTGAGTATAAAAATAACTATTATTTTTTTATTTTACACATTTTCAAAGGACAGTTTGTTTGAGTATTTTAATAAGTATTTTTATTATTTTGTTAAATTATTATTATTTAAAACTACTCTCATTAAAACGAGTTAAAAGGATAAATTACATATAAACTCCTTACATTTTTATCATATATCATTATCTATTTTTTCATTCTTTGAAATCATATTACACCTCCTATTTTACAAAAATAGATAATATTTTTTTCCTCCATTATTCAACCGTATGTTAACTTAAAAGAAAAGCACAATGTCACTAACAAAATAATTTAAAATGACAATTTTACCCTCTTATATCAACAATCATCAACCTCAACTAGTGCCCCCAGCAACCTCCAACCCCACCAGGGTGTTAACACAACCCCCCCACCCCCCAATCCTCAACCAGTGCCACCCACTAATTTACAAGCTCAGTCGACGACGACCACCACCACCAACCCACGTGTGTTTCAGGCGTTCAACGCAAATGCAGAGTTGCTGTTTTTCACGGCAAACTTGGGCGACGTGACGACGAAGCCGGTACCGAACCAGTTTGAACAACCTCTACCATCGCCGCCCACTAACACCAACCAAACAAAATCCCCTCTCCTCACATCTCCCTCTATCTCTCAACCCTTGTTATCCCGTTCCACCCCTCTCTCCCTCAACCCGTGTCGATGCCGAACCAGATTGTTGGTGCTCGATTCTTCTTTGAGGAGGTTACTCCCGTCTCTTGTCTCTCTCACCAACTCCTCAATTAAACCCATAAAACATGTAGAAAAAATTTTTGGTCTCCCACAAAACAGTAATTTCTCCACCTATTACACCACTCAAACTCATCAAACCCAGTGTCATTGCCCCCATCTGAGACGCCACCAATTCCTCCACCAATTGTCGTCATCGCCACACCTTCCCTCTCCCTTTCTGTCAATGTAATTTACCCAATCAATTTCTTAAATGGGTCAATTTCTGTCAATGTAATTTCTCAATTTCTGAAATCATCGGCTTCGATTATCTGATTAGGGATTCTGATCATCTTACAGAGAAAAGGCAACCGTCATCAGCAATTTTCTCCCTTCAGGATTATTATCATCTATAAGTGAGAGAGAGAGAGAGAAGTCACCACCACCCACGCCGCACCAACGCTCAAACACCCCTCACCGCTACCACCCCAAACCCTCACCACCACCGCACCGCACCACCGCACAAACACCCCTCACCCCAAACCCTTACCACCACCGCGCCACCTCTCTCTGTCTCCCTGTTCTCTCTGTGAAGGGTTTACCCCTTGCCACCAGCGATGGTGAGGGTTTGTGAAGGTGAGTGATGGTGACGACTACTCACCTCACTATCAGTCCACACCTTCGCACCCGATCATCCTCTCCCTTCACCTTCACTCACATGCTCCACAGCCGATAGAAACCCAAGGACGATCTCAGCTCCTATTCGGCTCACCGAGCCACGGCACCCTCTTCGCCGAGTCTGTCAAGCCGATCTGTGACGACAACATGGCCGTCAATTAGGGTTTGGGGAGGATAAGTGGGCAAATACTAGATTGGGAAGTTTATTGGGAAGTGGTGGTGGATGATGGGTGTGGATGAATTCCGATGGGAAGCTGGATAATGGGTGTGGATGAACTGTTTGAGACTTCACTCGCATCGTCAAGATATGGGAGTTTGATTGAGGGTTAGATTGTTTAAGGTTGTTTTGCTAGAAAATTGTGATAAAGGATGAGGGCAATATAAACATTTTGTTTGCGTCGTTAACGGTGTTATTAGTTAAAAATGCATTGTAATTTTTAAGAATAAAAAGATAATTAGTAATATATAATACAACTACAAGGGATTTAAGTGTAATTTATGTTAAAGTTGTATACTAAAAATTATGTTTGTATTTTTGGTATTATTTTTATTTATTAATAAAAATTATTTTTCTATTTTAATAAAAAAAATTATGGGTAATGTATATGTTTTATTTTTTATTCAATGTTATGCATGATTATCTTTTATTCTTCATAGTATTTAATCTAGTGTGTAGAGTTCAGATTACATACGGAAGACCAGATTAAAAGTTCTTGTAAAATATAAGTTTTGGTTCACAGTTTAGATGTAATTGGACAAACCATCAGTATGACTGTTCTACAAAATTTTAGTAGACTTTTCTTGATTACGGGAAACAGATAATAACGTCGTCTATTATTCTGGCTCGTTGTGCTAGTATATTTGTATGTATTGAACAGAACTACGTTGAAAAAATTAATTTTATACCGATTATATAAATTAATTCACATTCCATGGTTATTATGAGTACTTATGCTCTTAATCTCAAAATAATTATTATTTGCGTATATTGGATATTCATTGTTTTGATTC
>JAULJZ010126908.1:0-11031 GCA_032270985.1 Heliamphora pulchella | reverse complement strand
AGATAAGTAATCCGAGAATAGTCATCAACAAAAGTTACGAAATACCGAAATACAAATAAAGATGTGACAGGACACGGATCCCATATATCTGAATGAACTAAAGAGAAAGGACTCATTGTCCTATTATTATTCCTATACACATATGGCACACGCAGGTGCTTAGCAAATCGACATGACTCACATTCTAACTGTGTAACCTGATTTAAACTAGGGCATAGTTTCTTCAGACTTGGCAAAGGGGAATGGCCTAATCGACAATGTATATTCAAAATCTGAGACGATCGCCCGGAGCATGCAACATCTAAATTCTCATCCATCACATACAAGCCACCTCCCACTTGTCCTCTACTGATAGTATTTCTCGAAGCTAGATCCTGAAAAACACAATGATTAGGAAATAATGTTACTAAGCACTTCAAATCCTTTGTAATACGACTCACAGATAGCAGATTAAATGGATTAGCAGGAGTATGTAAAACATTAGAGAGTGTAAGAGATGGAGATAAAGTAGCTACTCCGTGTCATTTCACCTACATGGTTCCTCCATTGGCAACAATAACTCCGCTATGTCTAGGGGTCAATTGATAAGACGAAAAAATACTTGTGGAGTGGGTTATATGTGCAGATGCATCTGAGTCTATCACCCACGATCTGGGGGTGGCCATACATGCAGTTGGATTACCTGCAACTGTGGCTGAGAGAGTATCGGCTGTGTTCCCAATCCTCACCTGAATGAACTGATCACATTTCTCCTGAGTCATTTCTATAGTCCTTCTCTCAGAAGAAGAGGAAGGAGCATCATAATCGGCCACTGCATTGCCCACAGAAGATGTAGGACACCCATGTAGCTTCCAACACGAGCTCTGTAAATGTTTCTGCTCTCTATAATAGTAGCTGGATCTGGTGTCACGTCCACCTCGACCTCTACCTCGTCCTCCATCACGGCCTCGACCTCGGCCTCCATCACCACGGCCACCATCATGACCTCTACCACGAAAACCACCTCTACCTCCTCCACGAAATGCGCATAGGGCTGTATGATCACCCTGGTTAGCAATAGTAATACGAGGCTCGTCTTTACTGATTTCTCTGTTCATCCTCATGAAGATATCAGATAAAGATGGAATATCGGACCCAGCCAGGATCTGTGGACATGCGGAGTCAAGTTGCTGGTTCACCCTAGCCAAGAAACAAACAACCAAAAACTGCATCCTCGGCTCTCTGAAAACCTCGTATCGATTTGTTATAGGTACCAAACGATCATACTGATCTGCCAACACCTTGAACTCTGTGAAGTAATCTAAGAAAGGCCATTCTCCCTACTGTATCCTGAAGATACTCCGCATTACATCATATAATCTGGGCAAGTCGTTAGTCGAAGCAAATGTCTCATCGAGTATAGTCCACACCTCTCGAACAGTGGTGACATTAGCCACCAAAACCTCAATGGAGGACTCCATTGAATTCAACATCTTACTAAGCAGTTTTGCGTCATCCCTCTTCCACCTTTTGTACTCATTAGTTCCCTTCTCAAGATGATCGTTGAACAAATGATCATCCTTTTCCATACCTTCAATTGTTAGCAATACCATCTTCTTCCATACCATATATGTTTGTGGTCTAGTCAATCTCGAATCCACTAATCGTGTGGATGACAAAAACACACTTGTGATTCTTTGTCCGTCAGTACTTATTTGACTTTCATCAACCCTTCTTTCAGTACTCATTGGAGAGTCACCAACCCTTGTCGAACTCTCCGTCGACATCACAATCTATCAATATTAAGGAACCACAGGTAACCACTCTAACAACAAATAGAACACAGCCACAACCTTAAATAATCATAAATGAACCACTAAACATACCTTCAAACTATTTGCATGGAGTCAAACACCCTGTGATAATCCCTTAGACCCTCAAAACAGTGGCTAGGGTTCTCTTCAGGACTATTGGTATTCGCAGGATCAAAGGAGGTAACCACGGCAGCCCCTTGAATCTCAAAACAGTGGCTAGGTTTCCTCTAGGGGCTGTCGGCACTTCCAACAGTGAGTGAGAGTGAGAGAGAGAGAGAGAGAGAGAGAGAGAGAGAGAGAGAGAGAGACTGTCGGCAACTTCTAGCAGTAGTTAGGGTTTCATGAGGGTCGACGAGGATTCTGGTGGCAGAAGTGGCTGTCGGCACTGAAAGGAGAAGGAGAGGGGTCTGTCAGCGCTAGAAGGTGGATGAGAAGGGGTTGTCGGTGCTGAACGGAAGGTGAAGAGAAGCTGGTGGCCCTGGAAAGAGACTTAGCAGGGGCTGTCGGTGTTGAAGGGAAGGAGAAGAGAAGCTGGAAGCTGAAGGGAAGGATTTCATGGAGGAGAAAATAATGGTGGCTCTGATACCATGTTAGGAGACAGAGAATAATAGGAAGCCGTACCTTAATGGATAGGCGAGCATTCTTATTTATAATAAAATTAGGGAACACTATTACATCCATATACCCACACACACTTGATAATAATTATATAATAAGCTACCACTAACAGTACAATTTTGAATATATAGGTATTAGAATACTCTTTCTCCACTCTTCGGGCATTTTCCTAGTCATATGATTTTATTAAATAATTTTGTTAACCAAGACACTCTCACTTCGCCTAGGAATTTCCACACCTCTACAGGAATACCATCTGGTTCTAAAGTTTTTTCTGATTTCATTCTCTTCATTGCAGTTTCCACTTCAAACTTTCTTATTTTGCTATACAATTTATATTCTTTAGTTTCATATGAGTTATCAGATTCCTCTCCTTCAAATCTTTTCACATGTTTTTCGTTTAATAATTTCTCAAAATAGATTTTTCACCTTTCCTTAATCTCTTCTTCCTTCACTAACACCCTTGAATTTTCGCTTTTTATGCATTTAACTTGGGTAAGATCTCTTGTTTTCCTTTCTCTTCACTTAGCGAGTTTGTAGATGTTCTTTTCTCCTCTTTTACTATCTAAGTTTTCAATTTCGCATCTCTAATGATTCTCTTAACGTTCTTACAAGCTTGTTTATAACTCCTAAAATTGTCCTTATTTCTATCATTTTGTTACCTTTTGAAATATTCCTCTTTACTTTTACTATGGCTTGCATCTCGTTATTCTACCACAAAGTTTCCTTAGTTATAGGGCATTTCCCTTTCGACTCTCCATGAACTTCTTTCGATATCCTTTTAATATATTCTGCCATTATACTCCAAATAGTATTTGTATTTTCTTCTAAATCTTACTTTACTTCTTTACACATTTTTGTTTTTAAAAATCTTTAATTTCTCACCTTTAAGATTCCACTATTTGGTTCGTGGGATTCTAATTTCTCTTCTTGCTTTATGTTGCCCCTTAATGTGAATATCTAGTGCCATAAGTTTATGTTGTGCTGTTAAGCTCTCTCCAGGAATGATCTTGCAATTTTTACATATTGGGTGGTATGTTTCGAGTAAGGAAATAATCTATTTGACATTTATGAGATCCATTCTTAAAAGTTATTAAGTGTTCTTCTCTCTTTTTAAAGAAAGTGTTAGTTAATATAAGATCAAAAGCTACTGCAAAATCTAGTATCTTCTCTCCGGCCTCATTTCGATCACTAAAACCCAATCCTCCATGAATCTTATTATATCCTTGTCTTTTGTTTCCTACATGCTCATTGAAATCTCCACATATAATTATCTTCTCTTCTATTGGTATTTCTTGAACCATTTCACCCATTTGACTGTGGTTTCTTCAATCACAAGTTAAATTAGAATTATCCTATCTCCATTTCGCGTGATTGTTACTATATTATCTTGAAGGTGTTTAGTTACTATTATTCCTACACTATTTCTATGTCTCTCTTTCCCAGCATAATAGATTTTATACCTTGTATTATCTATTTTTTTTTGATTTCTCCCCCTACCCATTTAATCTTTTGTAAGCATGCTATACTAATTTTTCTTATAATTATAGTATCAACTAATTCTATTATTTTACTTGTTAAAGTTCCTATATTCCAAGTTGATAATCTAAACCTATGGTCTTGAGCTAACTTCTTTACCCGATGTGGCGCTCCTTGCCCATTTTTCGAAATGCCCGAAGGTAGGCGCAACGTGTATCTTAAGGGGACGCCCTAGCATTGTCACATAAATTCTTTGGATTCAAGTTCATAGGGATTTGATGGGTTTTTTTGACTTGCTGGTTGTCAGCTACTTAACGTACAACCCTCTTCCTTTCTCCGGGTTTGGAACCGGCTATATAATAGAACTACACAGGCGGAGTTATAACTATATGTATTAGTGATTTTGGAAAATCGTGCAATTCATTTTTTAGATAATTAATTAAGTCTTATTTGCAGGTTACTCTCTATTTTTGTAAATGATAGGCGCGTGTTAACTTTTATACGTAATGCATCACCAATAAAACAAAATCTAAGGTATATAACATTAAGGATTTATTTAAGTTTTCCTAAGATTTTCAAAGTCCAATATTGTGGTTATTGGATTTTGTTTCCTAAAAACATCATAGATTCGAGATAAGTTAAGACCTACGGCTATTTATAAAAGAGAGAGAGATGGGATATTTTTTTGATTTCCTTTTTATGTTAAAGCAGCACGTGGCAATTTGGGGTGTTACCGTGTTAGAGACTTGGGAATCTGCTTTTATATATAACAAATGTGGTGACTTGTGGGATTCCTGTCACTTGTTGGTTAAACTCATAGCTCTATGAATGGAAGCTTTTCCTTTCATGTTGATTGACAAAGTCAATTGCTTTCTGCCTTTTGTTTTCAAGTGTGTTTTCTTGCAACATACCTTCAATTAATACGTTGTTAGGTTGGATATTGTTAATTGACATGACAAATGGTCACAGTTAGTTGTTTTTGGGATATCAGTAGCTAATCTTTTGTTCTTTGTTACCTTGTAAATTTGTTTATTTCTTGGATTAGGCCGTTTCCATGCATTTGAGATAGCTCATGGGATGGATCCAACATCGAGTGGACGTGGGGTTCGCCAGTTTAAGACCTACCTGCTACGTAGACTCGAAGAGGTAAACTTGATAATAATTTTAGTTTTGTTTTTGTTTTTTTGGTTCCTTTCCTTATTTTTTGGATCGTGGGTTTAACATTATATCAGTGTTGTTCATGTTTTCACTTTTATAAATTTTTCTTTCTAATAATCATGATATGCTTTTGTCTGTTTTTCTAGTTTTCATTAGAGGGTGAGTATTGTATGTAAGAAGTACCCGAATTTATTTTTATTTTTCTATCTTTATCTACCATCAATGGTCAACGAACCATGCCAAAGTTGTTGACATACAGTGGTTAAAATATTTGCTTGACATCTAAAAGAAGCATATAGGGAGTTTGATTATCATCATCTATTTCAAAAGGATCAAGAAACTATCAAGTTAATGCTTAGGTCTTGTTATTAATGCTCTATGGGCATATTTGATTGACCGGATTAGACATGGGATTAGATTACATATCCCATGGAATTATATTTTCCTTGTTTGAATTCAATAAGTGATTGAATGATTATACATACATTGGATAACTATTCCCACAAAATGTGGGATATACAATACTTAAGAGAATATGGTATTGATAATCTATTCATTACTAGTCTTGTTGGATTACTTATCAAGTGAGATTATATATCCCTTCATTATTAATCCGATTAATCAAACATGGCCTATATTGTATTACTTCATTGAAACTACCCAATATCTAGGCGTAAATATGCACACATGCTGCAAAAACTGACAACTAATTACTCTGGAATGTAACATACTTTTTGATGATGTGCTAGATTCAAACACAGGACCCTTGCACTACAAGATTTTGAACAATGCTGTCGATGATGCATTTTGTGGAGGATAAAGGTTGGGTTAAAGGTTTTAGAATGTTGCAGTTTAATGGGAAGGGCTATAAATTGTTTGCTCTATGATGACATGTTTCGGGATTTTAGTTTACTTGCTTAATATTTTGATTGGAAGGTGCGGAAAATGATTAAGGTTGATAAGCACTTGGCAGCATTCAACTTTTGGGTTTAAGTAGGAAGTGTTCATGGGTGGTGCGCAGTAACCAATTAATAGTAAACTCTGCTATTTTTCTAAACCACCTTGAATTCCAAGGACAACCTGAAGTTTGGGTGCATCACTAGGTGACTCTAGAAATTTTGATTGATGGGTTCTTTTAAAGAGATAAACTTTAGTTTTATAGAAAATAATTTTACAGTACTTATTAAGTAATCATTTGTTTTCTATAAATTATAAATTAAATTAAAATTCTCCATTTATAATTAATTTTTTAAAATATATTCATTATATTATTTTGATAAAAAATATACAAATACTTAAACTTCTACAATTGAATTTGACATTATTGTTTTATTTTCTAAAAGCATAATAATTTCATTATAAGCAGTTTCAAACACATCTCGATTAATAAAAAAGATGGTTAAAATTGACACAACTTTGTTTATCACCTAAAGTTTATTGAGTAAAAGTATCAGGAGATGAATTTTGCATTGTGGTCAATTTTCTTTTATAAATTTATTTTTATTATCTTAACTTAAAAAAAAAACAAATGCATGAAAAGTAAGATGATTAAATTGTAAGAGAACAAGTCACATAAATAACAAGAACAAGATTTGATGAGAAGCGATGAAACTAATCAAAATCTGAATGTTAAAACTTACATCTTGAATGTAAAATGTTTAAATAAAATTTAAAATTTGGAGGAAAAATCATCCCGTTTTCTTATGTCATGATTGTGATTAGATTCCTTCACATTTTTAGTGGTGTCAATTATAAATCAATTTAACAATATATCATAATAATCTTAACTTTGTTTTTTTTGTTTTTTTTTTCTATTGGATCAATTGACCCCATCACCCAAAGGGTCAAGTGACCCTACCACTTTAGTTTTGAAAGACAATTTATGAATTTAGTTCGACTTACTCACATATTTATAGACCACAGCAGGGACTTGTAGAGTAATTATGATATAGATTTCTAGTGTGATCCAGATACTCTTCTAGCGGTTTCTACAAATATGCGAACCTCTCAGCGGTTTCTGTAATTATGAAAATTTTGCAGCGATTTCTGTAATTTTTATAAAACACTAAATTACAGTTTATACTATTAAAGAACTGTAACTGCACTTCTAGCCAAAATCTCAAGATCTAATTGCATTGAGCTCTTGTTATTAAATATTTAACTCATCTCTCCACATAAAGATTCCTGATACCCACCAATTAAATTTAATTTAATCGGTTTCTTAAAACTCCTTAAGCTATTTCGCTTAACTTATTTAACTGCCAAATAATTAAATTCACCGGTAGGGTTTGGCCCAGTCAAAACTTATAAGCTTCCCTAAGGGAGTATCGTCAATCCCGAACAATCTCACTATATAATTAATACCGCTATCCAACTCACCAGGACTATTGACCCATAAAAGATCGCACCCTCTAATGAATCAAAATAACGAATATTAAATATACGCAAATAATAATTATTTTGGGATTAAGAGTATAAGTACTCATAATAACCTTAGAGTGTGAATTAATTTATATAGTTAGTATAAAATTAATTACCCCAATGTGGTCCTGTTTAATACACACAAAGTGTACTAGTACAGAGAGTCGGAACAATAGACGATGCTATTATCTGTTCCCTGTAACCATGATAGTTCTATTAAAACTCTGTGCTATAGTCATACTGATGGTTTGCCCAATTCTATTTAAATTGTGAACAAAACTTATATTCTGCAAGAACTTATAACTGATCTTCTGTGTGTAAGCTGTACTCTGCACACCAGATTAAATACTGTACAGAATAAAAGATAATCATGTATAATATTAAAAAAATTATATTGCATTCATTGCTCACTAAGATTCTCATAAAATGAAAAAATAATTTTATTAAAATAAAATTAAATACTAAAACCAAATAAAATCTATGATTTTTAGTTTATAATCCTGACAATAACAATGAAAAGGGAGACTGGTGATCGAGAACAACAGAAGGCATGCGATTAATCAGATAACAAGCAGTAAGGACAGCGTAATGTCCAAAAGTGTTTGGTAACGTATGAATGAAATAATAAGGTACGAGCAACATCTAGTAGATGACGGTACTTGCGTTCAACAACACTTTTTGGTTGTGACGTGTAAGCACAAGTCGTCTGATGAATAATACCATGATCGACACAAGAGGAAGCAATAGTAGACTGCATATATTCTAACGCATTATCAGACCTAATAACTTTGATGCGTTTTTCAAATTGAGTAAAGATTTTATTATAGAATGTAGAGAGAGCATGAGGCAAGTCAAACTGGTGTTTCAACAAAAAAAATCAAGTCGTATGAGAGTTGTTATCAATAAAGATAACAAAATATGAACATTCACTAGTACTTGGAGTTCGAGAAGGACCCCAAATGTCTGCATGGACAGCATCGAAGGACTCGGACCAGTGATGATGGCTACGATTGGGAAAGGAACTACGGTGATACTTGCCTAATTGACATGTTTCACATTCAAAATTGGACATGCGTTAAGTTGGGGATGGCCAACTTAAGCGTAGCTACTGAAGGATGGCCTAAGGGAAAGTGTCACTGAAGAGGTGAAATGGTAACACTTAAGGCGGATGAAGTATGGGAAGGATAATTAGAATCAATGTCAAGATAATAAAACCCGTTTTCTCATGCCCCAAAGCAATGATCTTCTTGGTTTTGAGGTCCTGAAAGACACATGAAGTAGGAGAAAAGGTTACGGAGCAATACATAAATTTAGTGAATTGATTAACCGATTACAAGTTAAAGGAAAAATTAGAAATATAAAGACTAGGAGGTAAGGACAATGAAGGAGAGGGATGAAGGACACCTTGTGTGTGAACCGATCGAGAGGAGTCATTAGCTAAGATTATATGATGCTTAATAGGAGTTAATGATTTTGGAGACCAGTCGATCACCAAGGGTTTTTTGTTTTTTTTTTTGTTACAGTGTCAAAATCAGAAAAATAGAGGAGGAAAAACCAGAAAAGAGGAGGAAAGAATTACTAAGAAATTTTTTTTACACAAAATCATGCTCTTATACCATGTTAGGATTAATGCAAAGAGAGGGCGAGGAAAGGAGAAAGAGAGAGAGAGAGAGAATGTGAGTAACGGTGAATGAGAGCACCCAATATTAGGGTTTACTCTCTACTACTTGTTATTTATATAATAAGACTAAAAATACCAAAAGTACAATAATACCACTATCTTGACAATTTTCCTACTCAGTAAATCATTTACTTGTTAGCCAAAGACTTGTTCCATCTATATTATGCCCTCCCATACAGAAGGGGCTTTTGTTATTTACTTTTTACTTCAAAATTTTATGCGCTTGGGCAAAATTTGCCATCAAATGGAAATTATGAATTATATTTCTAAGCTAGAACAAACAGTCAGTAATTGTTATGGCCTCCCATACAGAAAGGGCCTTTGTTATTTACTTTTTGCTTCAAAATTTTAAGAGCTTGGGGAAAAATGTAATATTTGTCCCCCGCGTCTTAAAATTGACATGGTTCTTTAGTTTACATGTCTAAACATTCTACTTTCCTTTATATAGATTTTGCTTTGTAATCTTCTTCTTCCTTTTGTATACTTTTTCCTGTTTTTATATTCATTTTCTCTACATTTCAAATTATTTGACTGGTTAAAATGCTTTTTGTGATAAACGATATGGGGCCTACTTGATACAGGTAATGTAGGAACTGACATCACAAATGTGATGCATGTTGACTACTACAGATAACTTCTAGTACTTAATCTGAAAGATCTGTATAAAATATTCAGTCTTAAAGTTGCACAGGACCTAGAACATCTCAAATTGTGTTGGTTGCAGGAAGAAGTGAGGATAAAACGTCAGCTTGCAATGACTGATTCAGGAGAAATCCAAAAATATTATCAGAATTTCTATAAAAATAACATCCAAGAAGGCCAGCATACAAAAACACCGTGAGGCTTGAATCTAAGTTGTTAACCTTTCCAAAACTTGTTTGGAACGTTATCTATTGGTCTCACATTAACATGTCACTTTGCTTTTTATATCTGTTGAAGGGAGGAGATGGCTAAGATTTTACGGATTGCAACTGTATTGTATGATGTGCTGATAACAGTGGTACCTACTGGAAAAGTTGACAATGAGGTTTGATTTCTTTAATCTTTTCCAATATCTTATGGACTTCTAGAATATATCTTGCAAACTGTCATTTTACCTTGTGTTGGGAATTATAGATCGAGAAATGTGCCAAAGAAGTCGAGGAGAAAAGGAAACAGTGTCAACACCACAATATTCTTCCCTTGTATGCTGTAGGGGTCAAACCAGCAATTATGGAACTTCCTGAGGTTTGTATACAAGCTGCATATGTAATCTTATTTTTGTTGGCTTCCTGTTTACTGATAGTTTTTCTAATATGAATTTAACTGTGCTTGTTCTTTTTCTTTACTACTTTTCTAACCTTTTGTTGAAAAACTTAGATCAAAATTGCTATTCAAGCTCTGCGTAATGTGGATAATCTTCATATGCCAAGGATGCCTGACGACAAGGATAATTCTGCCCGTGATATTCTTGATTGGCTTTCTTCTGTTTTTGGGTTTCAGGTAAATTTGAACTTAAAATGCCATTCTTTTTCCATGTTTTCCACTTTTTCACCATAGTTACGTGTTGTGGTTTTTGTTTTTGTTTTAATTTTTTCTTTCTTTTTGTCCTCCTATGCTCTAGTCCTGAGCAAAACTCATAAAATCCACTCAAATCTTATTTCTTTATGCTGTTAAAGGGACTTCAGGACTTCATCCTACGTTCTTCCCTAATGGGAGGATATTGATACCATTGAACTTCAAGCAAATGTTGGTTTGCTTGTCTTTTATTGTGTTGTTGATGAAAGCATCAGTCTTTTTTTAAATATATGGAGAAATGGAATAAGGGAATAATTCCACTAAAAGTCATAAGGAATCATTTGGCCATGCGCAACATCGATCGAATTGTTGTTCTCCTTTACT
>JAULJZ010126897.1:0-11031 GCA_032270985.1 Heliamphora pulchella | reverse complement strand
CACTTATTTCTTTACGGTTTGCCACGACCGATGGACGAAACATAACCAAACCACGTTTACGGGGATTAACCTGAGGGACTGTAGCGAACCCACTCTGCGCACGTTTTTGGACTTATACCAAGGAGTAATAGAAACCCAATTCAAATCACACTCTGTATAAAAGGAGATCCAATCCATCGAAATAGAGATCTAAAACCATTTCTAACAAAATGATTAAGAGGTGAGACTCAACCCCGCGGGTTAGCTCCAAACCTCCAAAAAGACGATTTTCACCCGATTTCACAAATTACCGTTTTTAAACCTCCTTTTGAAAACCATGGATACCACGTACCCAAAACATGTATATAACCGAGAAAAAGGCGCAAAAATCCACTTTTACCCAAAATTCACAGTTTAAAACATGTAAACAACATTTCATGCATTTTTACCCGGTAAAAGCAAGTATAACTGCATATAACACCGTCATAACAGTAGTAGGTCTAGAATTCTACCCCGGAGAGTCAAGAACTCAACGTCTCAAAATTGAATGGCGTCAGAACGAGAATTCGACTGGATGTATGCGAAGCTCTCGGCCCCGATAGCAAGGATCCACAAAGGAACCAGCAACAAACTAAGCCCCGGGCCCTCAAAGCTAGAGAGAAGGTAGAGAGAATGGAAAGAAAATTTTTTCCCAAACATTCCAGCCCCATGAACTACTTATAAACACGCCAAAAAGGCAGTTCAGTCGACTGAAGATGCCACTTCAGTCGACTAAAGCTCCTCAAAAAACGTGAACCGCCACCGTTCAGTCGACCGAACCTCCTGGTTCAGTCGACCGAACCTCCTGGTTCAGTCAACCGAACCCAAGAAAAACACTTTAGTCGAGCGAACCCAACACCCCAGTCGACCGAACTCCCTTATTGTTTTTGGTGTCAGGTTTGTGAAGCAAAACATGGTTTTGGTCCAAACATAAGCCAAACGAGCCTCTACCAAACCCCAGAAAGCGTACAACACATTTATGCATGCTGTTCTACAACTTTAAAGCATAAACCATGCATCGATGCTATTCATATACTGAAATGAACACATCATATATATAAATAACCAAAAAGATAAGGGTCAGGGTCTCACAACTCTCCCCCCGTATGTAATTTGGCCCCCGAAATTCACAACAAGGTCACGAGGTAAACTGGTCTGAATATCTAGCATGCATCCCAGACTCAAGCTCCTATGTAGCTTCCTCAACCCCGTGATGATGCCATAAGACCTTGACATATGCAATCGTTCTACCCCGCAACACCTGCTCCTTTGTATCAAGAATCCTCACTGGATGCTCCTCATAGGTGGCATCCTCATCAATCCGTAGCTCAGCCCAATCTCACACATGTAAAGGATCAGGCTCGTACCTTCGAAGCATAGAAACGTGAAACTCGTTATGCATAGATGCTAACTGAGGTGGTAACGCCAAACGGTAAGCAACCTCTCCAACCCTATCAAGAATCTCAAATGGTCCCATGAAACGCGGTGATAGCTTCCCGTTATGACCAAATCTCATCAAACCTCTACATGGCGAGACCTTTAAAAACACATGATCCCCCACTGCAAACTCCAAAGGTCGCCTCCTCTGATCTGCATGACTCTTCTTGCGGCTCTGCGCTGTCAGTAGGCGCTGGCGAATCGCCGTAACCTTCTCCGTCGTCTCTCGCACCATATCGGGTCCCAATACTGTGGTCTCTCCCACATCTATCCAACACACGGGCGATCTACACAGTCTACCATACAAAGCCTCATATGGTACCATCCCAATACTGGACTGATAGCTGTTGTTGTATGTAAAATCTGCTAAAGGTAGATGATCCTCCCACGAACCTCTGAAATCAAGGACACAAGACCTCAGCATATCCTTCAGAATCTGTATAGTCCTCTCAAACTAGCCATCTGTCTGGGGGTGAAAAGCAGTACTGAATGTCAAGTTCGTCCTCAAGGCCTCCTGTAGACTCTGCCAAAAGCGCGATGTGAAGCTCGGGTCTCGGTCAGAAACAATAGATATTGGCACTCCGTGCAATCTAACTACCTCCCTGACGTATAAGCTACTCAGTCGTTCCACCGAATCCCTCACTCAGATGGGGAGAAAGTGTGCAGACTTCGTCAACCTATCAACCACAACCCATACAACGTCGTGTCCCCTAGGTGACCGAGGAAGTCCTGACAGAAAGTCCATCGTGACATGCTCCCACTTCCACTTTGATATAGGCGACGATTGGAGCAATCCTGCCGGTCTCTGATGTTCCGCCTTTATCTGCTGACAGGTGAGTCATCGGGAATCAAACTGGATCACATCTCGCTTCATCTCTGTCCAATAGAACTGATGACGTAAGTCATGATACATCTTTGTGCCTCCAGGATGCACGGCAAGACGAGAATGATGACACTCACGTAAAAGATCAGCTCGGCATGACTCTGGCACAAACAACCTGCCTGCCAACCTCAGACTCTGATTAGAACCCACAATCCATCCTGCTATATCCTCGCCACTAGCAACACGGTCTCGTATCATCTGAGCCTCCTGATCCGTCTGCTGGACCTTTAGTACACGTGCTATCAACGCTGGTCGAGTAACTACCAAAAATAAGGTGGCACCCGTCGGGATCTCCTTGAGGAAAAAATCAAACTCTCCAACATCTGCAAGCATATCCCACTCACGTATAGCCACAGAAGCTAACGACTCGTAAGATCTCCTACTGAGCACGTCTGCCACAACATTGGCCTTCCCTGGATGGTACTGCAAATCAAAATCATAATCCTCTAGCAGCTCCATCCACCACCGTTGGTGCAAGTTCAAGTCCTTCTGAAAAAACAAGTATCTTAAGCTCTTGTGATCGGAGAAAACCTCGAAATGCTCACCATACAAATAGTGACGCCATGTCTTCAAAGCAAAGCCCACGGCTGCCAACTCCAAGTCATGTGTAGGATAATTCCGCTCGTGCGTCTTCAATGCCGAGAACCATAGGCTACAACCTTACCCTCCTGCATCAGAACACATCTGAGGCCATCATGTGAAGCATCACAGTATACAGTATACCCCAAGCCTCGCTCTGGAATGATCAACACTGGCAGACTAATCAACCTCGTCTTCAGCTCCTGGAAAGCTGACACACAGGACTCACTCCACACAAACACAACTCCCTTCCACGTCAGACGCGTCATCGGTGCAGCGAGTCTAGCAAAGTCCTTCACGTACCGTCGATAGTAGCCGGCTAGACCCAGAAAACTACGTATCTCGAAGACGTTCTTCGGTCACTCCCAACTTGTCACAACATCTGTCTTCGACGAATCCATAGCTACTCCGTCAGTAGACACCACGTGTCCCAAAAACCTCACCTCAGACATCCAGAACTCGTATTTCTCACACTTCGCGTACAAGCGGTGCTCTCTAAAGATCTGTAGGATGATCCGCAAGTGATCCCCGTGTGCCTCTCTGGTGGGTGAATATATCAGAATATCATCCACAAACACTACCACAAAGCTATCCAGATAAGGATAAAAGATCCGGTTCATTAGACCCATGAGCGTAGCAGGTGCGTTCGTCAGACCGAACGGCATAACCAGAAACTCGTAGTGACCATAGCGAGTCCTAAAAGCAGGCTTCGCTATGTCCTCGTCCCTAATCCTCAACTGGTGGTATCATGATCTCAAGTCAATCTTCGAGAAACAGCTCGAACCCTTCAGCTGGTCGAACAAATCATCTATCCTCGGCATCGGGTACTTGTTCTTCACTGTCACCTGATTTAACTTCCTGTAGTCGATACACAAATGCAACGATCCATCCTTTTTCTTCGTATAAAGAGCAGAAGCTCCCCACGGAGAAATACTCGGACGTATAAACCCTCTGTCTAACAACTCCTGCAACTATACCTTGAGTTCACGCAACTCAGCGGGTGCAAAGCGATAGGACGGTATAGATATGGGAGCAGCTCCAGGAACTAGATCATTAGAGAACTCTACCTCCCGGCTCAGTGGAAACTCAAATAGATCAACAGGAAAGACATCAGAATAGTCGAACACCACCGGAGGTAACTCTCCTCGAACCCGAACTACCTCATCCAACATAAGGGCTACAAAAAGGGAACCCAGGTTGCCCTAGTTTCGTACAACACCTGGCATAGACCTCAAACCCTCATCCTGATCTCCCATAAAACAAAAGCAATCTCCCGTCGGCGTACAAATCGTCACCCTCCGTCGATCGCAATCGATGAAGGCATGATAGGTGGTTAGCCAATCCATCCGTAGAATGACGTGAAATGCGGTCATGTCCAGGATAACAAGGTCCAACTCCATACAACGATCGGAAACCTCCAACATGTAGGATCTACAGACAAGACTCAGCGTCACATCCCTGCTCACTGGGGTCTCCACGCAAATAGTACTACCCAACCAATCCATTTGCAACCCCAATACAGATGCGAAAGCTGAAGATATAAACGAATGTGATGCTCCAGTGTCGATAAGAACACTGGCCCATGATCTGTAGACTAGAAAGGTACCTCTGATCATAGAGGTGGTAGCAACAGCATCGTGCATGACTGATGCTCTGGAAGAACTAGGATCTGCAAGAACATAAGCTCTGGCTGGCCCACTGCGGCCCTACATTGCCGACTGCCTACCCGACTGCACTGAAGCTCCTTCCTCTGCAAAATTGGACGTCTGAGCTCTAGGCTGTGAATACATCTATCTCCCCTGGCCTGATGAAACAACTGGTGCTCCCACAGTGCTTTGAATGCTCCCTCCTCGAGGACAGTTCCTCCGGATATGCCCAGACTGCCCACACTCCAAATAGACTGGTGGCCCTCTCCCGGGTGCCGGCGACTGTGACTGAGTCTGAACAGGTGCTGCACTCGGACACTCTGCCGCACGATCCCCCAGCCGCTGGCATCTATGATAAACAATCTCCCTCTGATCTGACCTTTTCATTGAGGCTACGAGATGTGTAGATGTAGAAGACTGTGGCAGATAAGACCCCACCGGATATGAACTCGGACTAGATGTCCGCTGACGCTTGTTCCTGCGTCCCCGGGACTGTGCACGTCCTTCGTCCTGTTGTCCCCGACTATCTTTGTCTCGATGTGTCTCATTCAGAGTATCCTCCACCTTCATGGCGGTCTCCACTAACTCTGTAAAAACATGCAGCCTCAGTGCTGCCACTCTGTCACGAATAGCGGGCCTCAAACCCCACTCGAACTGTTTCGCACGCAACTTGTTAGTAGGTACGATCTCCTGTGCAAATTGAGATAGGTTAGTAAACTCAACCTCATACTCAATCACTGTCATCGTTCCCTGCGTCAGAAATAGGAAGTCCCCTCTGTAGCGATCCCTTAGAGTCGCTGGAAAGTATTTCTCCAGAAATACCTTCGTGATTGCCTCCCAGGTGCCTGCCACTGTGGTCTTGGCAAACTTCCACCACATGTGAGCACTCCCTCTCAGCTGAAAGGCGGCACATTACCCTCAGATCATCTTCCTCAATCTGAAATGAATCCACAATTCTGGTAACCAGCTCCAGCCACTCAGTGGCAACCGTGGGATTAGGATCCCCAGAAAAGGTAGGAGGGTCCAGACGGTGAAACTCACACATCGCAACCGTCGCCCTCGGCTCAGGTATGGTCTCTCTCCCCTTAGAGGCCTCAGCCAGTTGCCGGATGGAGCCGACCATCTCACGCAATAGATCTCCCTCGGGAACAGGTACTTGGAGTGCGTTAGCATCCCCAACATCTGGGACTAGAACATCCCTTCGGCAAGAACCACGGCCACGGCCACGGCCTCGACCTCGGCCTCGTCCTCCCCGCGTGGACATAACTCTATACAAAAGCAACGTAACAGGATAAGAATCCATCCAACATGTTATTGCTAACGTAAAAGACAGATAAGCATGCTAACACATAGTCACGTAATATCATGTCATCACTTCTCATATACCGAGGAGAACCAACAAGAAGGACTCGTCCATTTGGATAACCTACTTAGATTCCTTGCTAGAAATCACATCCGCGAAACGCGTCTCTAACATAGTTCCCAAGTTTGTTAATCCAAACACCCGAAGGCAAGACTAGTCAATCCTAAACTCCAACCTCCATACCCACGTATTCACCACAAGCTAAACAGGCTATCATGCTTATGTTAGGAAAATGCTGTAACACATGCAATCAAGCACACAAAAACATCTGGGTCACACAAAAGCCCACCAAAACACCCATTTAAGAAAATAGATTTCACAGTTCATAATCAAAATATACAACATTTGGATAAAAGGCCCCACAGTTTAACTTTCATAAACTGAAAACATGCATTCTCATGTAAAAGTACATGTGTAAAATAGGAAAAACTCAAGGCATACAAAACCAGCCTTCTGAAACACGCATTCTCAAGGCGTACAAAACCAGCCTTCTGAAACACGCATCACATGTAAAAGTACATGTGTAAAATAGGAAAAACTACAGCAAGTCTTCCACCACCTCTGCAACTAGGTCAACTCATCATGCTCACCTAAAAAGGTTTTACAGCAAAATCCCACACCGTTAGCCGAAGTCCAATAAAATATAGACAGTAAAATTGTAAAGTAGGCTATGCAATTATACACACACGGACTCAACCACAGGAGCCAAAAATGCTTTCCTTCCAAAACCACAAGTTTTTTGTCAGACTAACACGAGTCTGAAAAAGGTTTTATCTCATAAAATCTCACATTTTCCACCCTTCAAACTATGCATATCATCCTAACAGATATCATGCCACAGTTAAGGGAAAGCTGTAAATAAAACAGTAAGCTCCACTCAGGCCACTCAGCCGAGGAGAAAGATATAAATGAAATCCTATGTACCGACTCTGTCGTACAGACAAAGGTAACAACTATAGACTCCTACCCATTACCCTGATCCTGAACCACTGAAGGCCTGCTAGGTAATAACAAGTTATATATAGAGTTACAACAACAACGCCATTCATGGAGGCAACCGACTTCTTTACGGATTTTTCTGACCGATGGGAAAGCACCCAAATCACACACTTGTTTCTTTACGGTTTGCCATGACCGATGGATGAAACATAACCAAACCATGTTTACGGGGATTAACCCGAGGGACCGTACCGAACCCACTCTACGCACATTTTTGGATTTACACCAAGGAGCAATAGAAGCCTAACTCAAATCACACTCTGTCACGGTACAACTATGGATAACATTTAAAAACCCCTATAGCTCAACTACAAAAACTCGCAAAATGATTTATACCACACATGTATAAAAGGAGATCCAATCCATCAAAATGGAGATCTAAAACCAATTTCAACAAAATATTTAAGAGGTGAGACTCAACACCGCGAGTTAGCTCCAAACCTCCAAAAAGACGTTTTTCACCCGATTTTGCAAATCACAGTTTTCAAACCTCCTTTTGAAAACCATGGATACCATGTACCCGAAACATGTATATAACTGAGAAAAAGGCGTAAAAACCCACTTTTATCGAAAAGCCACAGTTTAAAACTTGTAAATAACATTTCATGCATTTCAACCCGGTGAAAGCAAGTATAACTGCATATAACACCCTCATAACAGTAGTAGGTCTAGAATCCTACCTTGGAGAGTCAAGAACTCGACGTCTCAAAACTGAACGGCGTCAGAACAAGAATCCAACTGGATGTATGTGAAGCCCTCGGCCCCGATAGCAAGGATCCACAAAGGAACCAACAACAAACCAAGCCCGGGGCCCTCAAAGCTAGAGAGAAGGCAGAGAGAATGGAAAGAAAAATATTTTCCAAATATTCCAGCCCTGGGAACTACTTATAAACACGCCAAAAAGGCAGTTCAGTCGACTGAAGAGGCCACTTCAGTCGACTGAAGCTCCTCGAAAAATGTGAACCACCACCGTTCAGTCAATCGAACCTCCTGGTTCAGTCGACCGAACCCAAGAAAAACACTTCAGTCGACCAAACCCAACACCCCAGTTAACCGATGTCCCTTACTATTTTTGGTCTCGGGTTTGTGAAGCAAAACATGGTTTTGGTCCAAACATAAGCCAAACGAGTCTCTATCAAACCCCGAAAAGCGTATAACACATTTATACATGCTGTTCTACAACTTTAAAGTATAAACCATGCATCGATGCTATTCATATACTGAAATGAACACGTCATATATATAAACAACCAAAAAGATAAGGGTCAGGGTCTTACATAGTATCTTCACTGGACGCTCCTCATACGTGATATCCTCATCAACCCGCAATTCAGCTCATTCCAGAATATGTGACAGATCTGGCTCATACTTTCGAAGCATGGAAACGTGAAACACATTATGCACAGATGCCAACTGAGGTGGCAAGGCCAGATGGTATGCCACCTCCCCAAGTCTAATGAAGCATGACGATAGCTTCCGCTGTGGCCAAACCTCATCAACCCTTTGTGTGGCGAAGCCTTCAGAAATATGTGACCCCCCACTATAAACTCTAAAGGTCTCCTCCTCTGATCTGCATAATTCTTTTGGCAGCTCTGAGCTATCACCAGACGCTGACGAATCACTGTAATCTTCTCTGTTGTCTCCTGTACTAGGTCGGGTCCCAAAACAGCGGTCTCTCCCACCTCTGTCCAACGCACAGGCGATCTATACGGTCTACTATACAAAGCCTCATATGGTGCCATCCCAATACTGAACTGATAGCTGTTGTTGTATGCAAACTCTGCCAATGATAGGTGATCTTCCTAAGAACCTCAAAAATCAAGCACACATGCTCTCAACATTTCCTCCAAAATCTGGATGGTCCTCTCAGACTGACCGTCGGTCTGTGGGTGAAAAGCTGTGCTGAAAGTCAAGCTAGTCCCCAAAGACATCTGAAGACTCTGCCAAAAGCGTGATGTAAAGCGTAGGTCTCGATCAGAGACAGTAGTCACAGGTACTCCGTGTAGTCGGACTATCTCCGGAACATACAACCTACCCAATGTGTCCACCAAATCCCTCACTCAAATGGGAAGAAAATGTGCTGACTTCATCATCCTATCAACCACAACCCAAATCACATCTTGTCCCTTTGATGAACGAGGAAGTCCTGATACAAAATCTATTGTGACATTCTCTCACTTCCACTCAGATATAGGCAACGGCTGTAATAGTCCTGCCGGTCTCTAGTGTTCTACCTTTACTTGCTGACAAGTAAGGCACCGAGAAACGAATTGGGTCATGTCTCTCTTCATTCCCGTCCACTAAAACTGACGGCGTAGATCGTGACACATCTTCGTGCCCCCTAGGTGCACTGCAAGATATGAATGATGAAACTTATGTAGCACCTCAGCTCGGCACGACCCTGGCACAAACTGTCGCCTTGTCAACCTCAGACTCTGATTCGAATCCACAACCCATCCTGCTCTGTCCTTCCCACTGGTAATGCGATCCCGTATCATCTGAGCCTCCTAATCGATTTGCTGAGCCTCTAACACGAGTTCAACTAATGCGGACTGTGAAGCTACTGAATATAAAGTTGCACCCCTTCTTGTCTCCGAGGAAACAAATCAAACTCCCTAATATCTCCAAGCATGTCCCACTCTCGTATTGCCACAAATGCTAACGAGCCATGAGATCTTCTACTGAGTGCATTGGCTACGACATTTGCCCTTCTCGGGTGGTACTACAAATTAAAGTCGTAGTCTCCCAACAATTCCATCTATCGTCGCTGGCGAAGATTCAAGTCCTTCTATGAAAACAAGTATTTCAAGCTCTTGTGATCAGAGAAAACTTCTAGGGGCTCACTATGTAGATAATGCCGCCATGTCTTCAAAGTGAAGACCACGGCTGCCAACTCCAGATCGTGCGTTGGGTAGTTCTTCTCAAGTGTCTTTAACTGTCGCGAGCCGTAGGCTACAACCATACCTCCCTGCATCAATACAGAGCCCAAACTGTTGTGTGATGCATCGCATGTTGGAGGCAATACTGCCAAGATCATTGTTTTTGTAAAATAATTTTTGGTAAAAAATTAACTGGACAGGCAAACACCGAAACGGGCTCCAGATAAAAATTTTGACGTCGAACGATCAAAAATAAACCCGTGCAACCAAAGTTAATTTAGACGAATATCTCTTGTCAATCTAATCTTCAACTACGACTTGATTTCGAGTTGAAACTTCAGTCAGATCTTCTACTGTATTCCCTTACGTGATCCTCGAACGTAGTGTGGGTTACGATCCTCCGAAAACTCGTACTGACAGAACCCCGATATATTTTTTAAGTCTTGAAAGACAAAAATAATATATCAATAATAATACATGAGATATGATCTATCTGATATATGATGTATCAATCTCAAACTGGTTCAGCCAATCTACGCATATATAGGGCTACAGCAGAGACCTGGGGAGTAATTATGAGTAAGACTTCTAGTGGAACACGAACACCTACTAGTGATTTCTGTAAATAAAGAAAGACGCATAGCGGTATCTGCAATTATGGAAAACCAGCAGCGGTTTTTATAATTTCCATAAAACACTGAATTACATTCACACCACTAAAGAACTGTAATTGCACTCTGACCCATAATCTCAAGATTTTCTTGCATAGAGCTCCTGTTATTAAATGCTTACCATTTCTCCCAACGTTAAATTTTTGATACCCGCCAATTAAATTTAATTGCTAACAATTTAATTTAATCGGGATCTTGATATTCCTTAAGTCCTTCCACTTAACTTATTTGACAACCAGATAATTAAATCCACCTGCAGGGTTTAGCCCGGTCAAAATTTATAAACATCCTTAAGGAGGTATCGTCAATCCAGATCATCGGGACGTGGATTCTGTCAATAGTTAATAATTGCTATATAAATAATATCTCTATCCAACTCACTGGAAATATAGACTCATATAAGATCGCACCATTTAATGAATCAAAACAACGAATATTAAATATATGCAAATCAATTATTATTTCGAAATTAAGATGAAAAGCACTATTCATAATAACCTTGGGGTGTGAATTAATTTATATAATCAGTAGTCAGTACTAAATTAATTACCCCAAA
>JAULJZ010126887.1:0-11031 GCA_032270985.1 Heliamphora pulchella | reverse complement strand
CCTGTGGCACGAATGCCATGAGCTAAGGCCTAGAAGCAAAACACTCTAACCTTCTAACTAATCTCACGGCACAAAATTCACGCAACACAAAGCATATAACAGCCAGTACAGTTTATAGTCATGGAAACAGACAAATTTATGACATGATAGCAGATGAGTCAATAAACATGCTTGTATGAAATGCAGATGCCCAACCCAACATGCACCCAGATTATAACAGGGATTCCACACCAGAAATCACAAGAGTAGACTTGATGGGACTCTAATCACCAAACCTATTCTCGCCTCGTTGCGAATAGTAACCACTTCACCGGGTGTCATGCCACAGCTATTTTACTCAATGGTAACAGCGTGGGGTGGCCAATAACATCCTTATTCCAAATCCTAGCCAAAATTATATGCGCAAAAAACGCACCTTAAGAACAAGAATGCTCGTTTGGCATAAACCCAAAGTTTAAATCATCAAACCATAATGCTAGCGACGAACCCATGGTGCCTAACAATATCCATAAACCATTTTAAACACTAGGAACGCACCCAAGGTGTACAAACCACAATCATTTTAAA
This sequence comes from Heliamphora pulchella, assembly GCA_032270985.1. Taxonomy (NCBI): domain Eukaryota; kingdom Viridiplantae; phylum Streptophyta; class Magnoliopsida; order Ericales; family Sarraceniaceae; genus Heliamphora; species Heliamphora pulchella. The sequence goes on along the minus strand of JAULJZ010126887.1, from coordinate 10,464 downwards.
CATCGAGGACGCACCCAGGGTGTATAAACCAAAATATTTTTGAAAATGGCAACCAGGGAAACCCTAGACTTAGAATCAAGAACGACGATCTCAACACAGCCCATCCCAACAACGATTTGCACAGATGGACTCCAACAAGCCAGGATGCAAATGACAATGCCCATAATGTGTACCATTGATCTCAAGTGCAACAGTTTATAGCATGGCATCAACTAGCATGGCAAGGTTCATGGTACAATTTGCAAAGCATAAGGCACAATTCTCAAGATATGATTCAAACATGATAGCATGAGTTCTAATCATCATACATTCACTTAAGACACTAATCAACTAATTCAATTCAATCATCATACAAAAACTTGGGTCTCAATGCAAAGGGTACTCAATCATACACTTAACAAATTTTAAGACCAAAAGTCAAGTATTAAATTAAAAGGGCCAACGAGGTTTTGGGATTTCCAGACTTGAAATCAAGTTATGATTTTTATACACCATTCAGATACAATATTTCCTACAACTCTTATGCTTAACACCAAGGCAAACTCTGAAGGCAAATGGGTGAACAATTCATATTAAGCAAAAATGGTTCATCACTTTTTTCAAGATTTTACCAAAATTATGCTTCTGTTGGCCTCGATTTTGGGGTATCATTTCAAGTCAAAATGAGCCTATTTTTTATTATGTTCTAGTTTAACATGTACCCTACATGTTTAATATTTATATATAAGGGTAGTTGTTTCAAACAAGTTAAACTTTTTGGCCATTTTAAAAAGTAGGTTCTATCAGTCGCCAAAACTCAGTAGAGCTGATTTTGGACAGAGAGTTTGAAATAGTTTTGGGATATCATTCCAAGGCTTTAAGGTCTGAGTTTTTGGAAGAAAGAACTTCAATATGTTAGCTACAATGTTCATGTAGACCACTTTTAGAATAGGTCACCAAAAATAGGGGTTTTGAATTATATAAAAATATGTAACAGAATGTTCCTTGGGGGCTGAAACTCAACAGAGAATTTCAAAGGGGTTTTGACCTATCAAAACTCAATATTGTGTTCTCATTTTGTGTGGGTAGATAGATATATATGTTATCTACAACTTTCATGTTTTGACCCAAGTTCAGATCTCATTTTAAAATAGGGTTTCCAAGTCGGTAGTGTTGACTGGTCGAAAAATGACACACTTTGGTAAAATTGCAATATCTTGAGTTCTGGTTATGCAAATGGGTTGAAAACAACTTTGGATGAAAGACAACACAAAAATATAAATTTGGACATAACTAACATGCTTAGATCAATTCTATACATTGAGTTATGGCATTTCAAATCTCAGGGCAGAAATATCAAAATTCTCAAAAATTAAGCCTCTTAAGGTTCAAGTCTTCTACTTATGTCATGTCAAGTTTTTGTTTCTTTTCTTTGCATGCTTGGGTTTTAGACTTTAATATCAAGGCTCCAACACCCTTAGAGGTCATCAAACTCAAAGATAACATCACACAACAACATCTCATATCATTCATAAACAAAACAGCCATTAATTTGTTACTACGACGCCTTTTCGGTTTGATTTTGGTTCTTGATTTTTAGAGTGTTTAAAGGGATGTGTTAGGGGATATTTCGAGGGATCTTAGATACAAGGTTTAGAGATTTTACTTACTTGTTTTGAGAGATCAAAGAAGGGTAGGGGGTTGATATGGAATTAGCTTTCGAAAACCTCATTAGTTTCTTCCTTTTCCTTTCTTTTTCTTCCTCAAAACTCACTTTAACTCTCAAGATCAAAGTGTTTCTGGTTCCTCCCCCTCTCTTGGACAAAAATTACATATGGAGCAGAGGGTTTTTGGCTCTCTTTATATAGGCAAGGCCAGGGGACATGTGGAAGACAAAAAAGTACAAAAAAAGGTCCTTTTTCTTCATTTTAATGAAGGAGACTTGAGTTTGATTTGAGTTGATGTAAGCTTTTGTGGGCTAAATTCAGATATGGGGAAGGTAAATGTAGCTAGGGGCTGTTTGGGGGACAAAAATCCGATCCCCCATCAATGAAGGGCTTTATCTCTGTTTTCATGCCTCTATTGTGCAAGAAAATGCATTAAAAGTTAATTTGATATTTTTTTTTGGTGTCCTTTTCTACTGCGACTTGTTATTTTAATATGTTTATGAGAAATATAATATTTTCATGTATTATCATAATTTTTATAGCAATTGATTAAATAGATGTAGTCTTCAAATTAAGTTATTTTGGTAATATATGACTTTTTGACTTATTTTGTTGTGTATGAACTTCAATAATGATTTGTTTGCTTTTGTTGACCTATAACATTATATTATTATGTATATTACTTGTTCAACAAGTATTGGATCATCATATTACTTAATTTAATACATTTCTCATCATTTAAAGCTAAAAAGAAAGCAAAAAGTCACTTTTTGGCACACTTCCCATGGTGGTCGGCCACTAAGGGGTATTTTGGTATTGTTGATGTTATTTTATCCTTTGCTACTTAATTGTACTTAAATCCTTGATTTAGGGTATCCATGTGTCAAAATTTGAGTTTTTAAGACTTTTTGCTGTATTAGGGGCAAAACGGTCATTTTACCCTATTTGTGAAGATTTTTGATTTTTAATTCATTATTTCATAATATTTACTTCATTTAGAATGTTAAGAGATTCTCCGGGTGCTAAGGTTTTATTGCCTGTATTTTGGACCTTTTAATGATTTTCGGGCCGAACTTAAAGTTTTCGGTTTGAGTTAGGGTTCTGAACCACTTCCGTATTCTATGCCTCGTGGACTATCCGTCACTAATACTAGGGTTTGAGCAAGGTCGTTACAATCTACCCCCCAAAAAATAAATTTCATTCCCAAAATTTCGTATCGTACCTCAATCTGCGAATAAATGGGGATAACTTGCCCACATGGCTTGCTCTCGTTCCCAGGTTGATTCTTCAATTCCGTTGTGATTCCAAAGAACTCGAACGAGTGGGATGGTCCTTCCTCTAAGAACCTTGTCACGTTGATCGATTATTCTTACAGGTTGTTCTTCAAAAGTAGTGTTCTCATCGACATGAAGTTCCTTCCAATCTAAAATATGTGCAAGATCAGGTTCGTACTTTCTCCACATCGACACATGAAAAACGTTATGAACACTGGCAAGCTGCAGTGGTAGAACTAAACGATATGCTACTTCTCCAACTTTAGCCAAAATCTCGAACGGTCCAATGAACCTTGGAGCTAACTTTCCTTTCCGGCCAAAACGTATAACTCCTCGTCGTGGTTAGATCTTCAGGAATACATGATCACCTACTTCAAATTGTAGCAGTCTCTGTCGTTGATCGGAGTAGCTATTTTGTCTGCTCTGAGCGGTGGCTAATCGATGCTGAATCAGTCAGATATTCTTGGTAGTCTCTTGTATAAGATCTGGTCCAAAAAGTGCATTCTCTCCTACTTCAGTCTAACAAATTGGTGAACGACACGGTCTTCCGTAAAGATCTTCATACGGCGGCATGCCAATACTGGATTGGTAGTTATTGTTGTTAGCGAACTCGACCAACGATAGATGCTTCTCTCAATGTCCCTTGAAATCCATGACGCAAGCTCGAAGCATGTCTTCTAGCGTTTTAATTGTGCGTTCATATTGTCCGTCAGTTTGTGGATGAAAAGCCATGCTGAAACAAAGCTCCATTCCTAAAGCAGCTTGTAGGCTTTGCCAAAATCGCAAGGTGAAATGCGGGTCTCGATCTGATACAATAGATAATAGAACTCCGTGAAGACGAACAATTTCCCAAACGTATTTCTGACTTAGGTTTTCCAATTTCTTGGTCGTCCGAACAGGTAGGAAATGTGCTGACTTTGTGAGACGATCCACGATTACCCAGATAGAATCGTGTCCTGCTAGTGACCTTGGTAGTCCAGAGACAAAATCCATAGTGATGTGGTTCCATTTCCATTGAGGTATCTCCAGGGGTTGAAGGGTTCCTCCTGGTCTTTGGTGCTCAGCTTTCACTTGCTGACGTGTAAGGCATTTGGCTACAAAGCTTGCTACATCCTTCTTCATGCCATTCCACCAATAGTGCCTTTTCAAATCTTGGTACATCTTTGTTCCTCCGGGGTGGACCGCAAAGAGTGATTGATGTTGTTCCTTCAAGATGTCTTTCCTTAGATCCTCGACATTCGGTACGAAAAGCTTAACTAGGTATGTCAGATGTCCGTGCTCATTGACTACCCAACCTGGTTTCGATTCCTCCGTGATAAGGTGCCTCCAAATAAATTCAGACTCTTGGTCATACTTTTAGGCATTCACGATTTGTTGATGAAGATTTTCCGTTGCCACGGTTAGCCAAAAACAGTTCCCATCTCCCGATTCTGACTGTTGGAGTCGATATTCATTGAGCGTTCCCATCATGTTCCATTCCCTTACCGCTATTCCAGCCAAGGTGCTCTTTATCCTCCGACTAAGGGCATCAGCCATCACATTTACTTTACCCGGGTGATAGTCTAAAGTGAACTGATAGTCCTCCAGGTATTCCATCCACCGGCATTATCTCATGTTGAGGTCCTTCTGGGTGAACAGGTACTTCAAACTTTTGTGGTCCAAGAATAGTTCGAACTGTTCTCTGTAAAGATAGTGCCTCCATAACTTTAGTGCGAAAACCACAGCTGCAAGCTCTAGGTCGTGAGTAGGATAGTTCTGCTCGTGAGGTTTCAACTGTCTTGACCCATTGGCTACTACTTTGCCATTTTTCATCAACGCGCATCCTAAGCCTTCCTTAGACGCGTCGCTATACACTGTATATCCAACCTCTCTTTCAGGTATGATTAGGATAAGAGCGCTAGTCAATCTTTTCTTAAGCTCCTGAAAAGTAGTCTCACACTTGTCGCTCCATTCAAACTTCACTCCCTTTTGTGTTAATCTTGTCATTGGTCCGCTAGTTTAGAGAAATCTTGAATAAACCTTCGATAATATCCAGCTAGTTCTAGGAAGCTACGAATTTCAAAGACATTCTTGGGTGGCTTCCAATCCAAAACGGCTCCCACCTTGGCTGGATCCACAGCTATCCCTTCTTTAGAAACTACGTGTCCTAGAAACTTCACTTCATGTAACTAAAATTCGCACTTACTTGCCTTTGCATAGAGTTGTGAATCCCTTAGTTTCTGTAAAACTATCCATAAATGCTGCTCATGTTCTTCCTTAGTCCTTGAATATACCAAGATGTCATCTATAGAAACCACTACAAACTGGTTGGGGTAGGCCTGAAAAAGTCTATTCATCAAACTCATGAAAACTCCTGGGGCATTTGTTAATCCAAAAGATATCACCACGAACTCATAATGCCCAGATCGCGTTCTAAAGGCTGTCTTTGAAATATCTTCCTCTTTAACTCGGAGTTGGTGGTATCCTGAGCGTTGGTCGATCTTTGAGAAACAAGCCAACCCTCGAAGCTGGTCGAAGAGATCTTCTATGCGGGGTAAAGGGTATTGATTTTTTATCGTTATTTTGTTCAACTGATGGTAGTCGATGCAAAGATGCAAGGTTCCATCCTTCTTCTTGGAAAATAATGCTGGTGCTTCCCACGGCAATGTACTTGGACGGATAAAATCCTTACTGAGTAATTCTTGAAGTTGGTCCTTTAATTCTCTTAGCTCGACGGGAGCCATCCGGTGTGCTGTGATAGAAATCGGTGCAGTTCCGGGTTGGAGCTCTATCGAAAACTCGACCTCACGGTGTGGAGGTAATCTAGGTAGCTCCTTCAGGAATACATCTTCATATTCACACATGACTCGTGATAACTCGGGGGTTGGTGAGACGTTTACACTAGCAAGCAGACAGGTTAATCTTCCTACAAAGTTATTCGATTCACGCTCTTTTGCACTACTCGGGGTTAAGACTTCGCATCGTTCTCCATGAATTCGCATGGTAGTGCTATCCTCTGCTTGTGCCCATATTTTCTTCTGTCGATAATCCATAATAGCGCGATGTCCAGAGAGCCAATCCATTCCCATAATCATATCGTACCCGTTGAAGTCCATTACTTGTAAGTCGCAATTCATAAGGGTGTCGATTACTCGCAATGTACACGCTTTAAAAACAGAATCTACTCGAGCTAGACTTCCTAAGGGTGTGATAATGCTTAGGGTTTGGTCTAGGGCCTCAGGTTCCAAGAACAAAGATTTCATGCAGGCTAAAGATATAAAGGAATGTGATGCTCCAGAATCAAACAACACTTTTACTAAGGTATTAAATAATACAAACATACCTTGTATGACCTGGGTGTCTTCCTCCTCCTCTTCTTCTTGTAGGGGAAAGATACGTGCTCCCATAAGCCGGTTCCTATTGTTGTTCCTGTTCTTCCCATTCCTTATCCCACTGTTTGAACCTCCCTAGGGTTTCTAATTTCCATTTTGTGGTGGCCTTCCTCTTCTATTCAGTGGGTTAGCTGCTGGCCTAGCAACTTGAACAGGTTATGGGTTTCTTAGCGGTTAGTTCTGGGGTTGCCTCCATGGTTGGGGTTGATTGTCCTGATTTCTCTGTGTGAGACGCGGGCACTCATACCTCCTATGTCTTAGTTGCTGACATTCGAAGCATACCACAGGTGTTATAGAGGGATTTCTTGGTTGCCCTTGTATGTACTCCTGGTAGTACGGCTTCTTAGGAATAAACACTCTATTGCTCCTCACAAGCCCTCCAGAGCTGGTACTTCTCTTCTTTTGGTTCCAAAAATTCCTTGAATCGGCCAGATTGGTTTCAGTGAGCAAAGCAGACAGAACTACTTGAGTGTATGTAGGAAGCTATAGGCAAATTACCCTTGTTCGAACAGATGGCTCAAGGCCCCACTCAATCTTTCGTGCCTTAGATTCCTCATCAGGTACTAGGGTTGCGGTAAAATGACTTAACTCCTCAAAATGATTTACGTACTGCGTCACTGTCATCGGGCTTTGTTTAAGATCCATGAACTTACGAACTTGTGCTTGATTGAAGGGGGCTAGGAAATACTTTTCCAAGAACAAACCTTCAATCTGATCCCAAGCAAGAGCTGCTGCGTCCTTCGTGTTGTTGATTAAGGACCACCAATGATCCGCTTCTCCTTCTAGTAGGTGTGCCACCAAGGCTACACGGTCTGCTTCGTCCTGGACTCCCATAGAATTAAACAACTTCTTAACTGCCCTCAGCTACTCTTCTGCCTTTCTAGGTTATGTTCCTCCTCTGAATGTCGGGGCTCGCTGTCTATCCATCTCAGATAAGAACCATGCTCGGTCACATACGATAGGACGGTTGATGCTAGCGGCTAGTTCTCACAACACTTGGGCTAATCTCGGCACTTCATTGTCTATAGGTCCGTTCGCTTGTCAGTGATTTGGTCGTCTACCAGCCATCCTAAAAAAATAGAGTGTTATGGTCTTGCAGATTATTTCAGTTCTTGATTATTTCTCGTGTTTTCGGATCTTGTGGAGTTAATACAGGGTTGCAAAATTACTTGTAGAGATTTAACGGTAACGTTCTCATTTCATCTCAACTCATAACTGGTACAAGATTTTTCAAGTAGTTTGCAAAACATGCATATAATCACCTAAACAATTATAACACTTAAACAAAAGAGAAATACAGCGTCTACACACTTGGGCCTAAGCAAAGAGATGCGGGTAGAAATGTCGAACAATCGCCTCGCATTCCTACATTGCGTCGTATATGTTAAAGTTGTGCCATAGCACCTCCACATGCCAAGCATTGGTTGGTCCCATCCTCATCTTGTTTGTTATCGCCGTCGAAACCTCTTGATATATCTCCGAGTTGTCAAAGTTGATGGTCCGATTAAGTGGGTCGATGATTCCTCTTTCGCCCTTCGATATCTGGCGCTGCATCCATTTTGCGGTCAGCATGTCTCCGAGTCTGGCCTTAAATCTTGTGGGAAAATCTAAACGGTAGAACGCTCTGTTATACCTCTTGAGCACTCGTACAGGTCCTACGAAACGGGGAAAGGTCTTTGGTTTCCTCCACAAGCACATCTTGTCCGAGCAAATTTTGGCGTATACCCTTTCTCCTACGCAATACCCTCGATTATCATGACGACCAAAGTATATAGCAGCATCGACAACCTCATCCTCATCAGACTCAGGTGCAGGTGCTTCAAGCTTATCGTACTGTAAAGAAATGGCTCCTTCTTCTTCGTCCTCATCCTCGTCCTCGTCCTCGTCTTCGGCCTCGCTGTCCGCATCGTAATTGACCTCATCATCGCCTTCCCCGGCTTCTTCGGCCTCTTCTTTTTCATTGCCCTGCCACTCTCCTGGGAAAAACCACGCTAAAGGGACAGCTTCAATTGGTTCTTGTTCCTCCATGGGAACCTCTTCTGGGTCCTCTTCTGGATCTAAATTCTTGGGGTCCTGCGCCTACCATGGCTCTCCTGCTGGTTCGGCGTTGGATGCCATCCTAAAAGAAAGGGAAACTTAAGGTAAGGGTTTTAAATTGTGAAATTTATAAGTGTTAAGTTAATAATATAGACTTTCTACAGAGAATCTATGCAACAGAACTCGCGGTCTCCCATAACCCAAGGCCAGAAGATTCACTAAACCTAAGCTCTGATACCAACTGTGACTCCCCATCTTCGGGGCACGTCGAGGCATACATAAATATAAACATAGTGATTTACTAACCATACATTCATATTTATATATGATAGTTATTACATTATAAATAAGTTCTGAACTGTCCAAAATTACATAACTATTACAATTTTATCGAGAAAATTCAAAAAAAGGCTAAGCATGGGTAAAACTGCATATAAGAACAAAAGTAGAGATCTTAATTCCCCAGAATGCATCAGCAGGATCCATGTGCTCTTGGAATTCACCTTGTCCTTCCAACTCTTCTTCTCCCTTGGGGATGACTTTCACAAAGAACTCCTCCTCACCTGTGGCACGAATGCCATGAGCCAAGGCCCAGAAGCAAAATACTCTAACCTTCTAACTAATCTCACGGCACAAAATTCATCGCAACACATAGCATATAACACCCAGTACCGTTTATAGTCAAGGAGACAGAAAAATTTATGACATGATAGCAGATGAGTCAATAAACATACGTGTATGAAATGCAGATGCCCAACCCAACATGAACCCAGATTATAACAGGGATTCCACACCAAAAATCACCAGAGTAGACTTGATAGGACTCTGATCACCAAACCTATTCTCGCCTCATTGCGAATAGTAACCACTTCACCAGGCGTCATGCCATAGCTGTTTTACTCAATGGCAACAGCGTGGAGTGGCCAATTACATCGTTATTCCAAATCCTGGCCAAAATTATATGCGCACAAAACCCCCCTAAAAAACAAGAATGCTCGTTTGGCATCAACCAAAAGTCTAAATCATCAAACCAGAATGCTAGCAACGAACCCATAGTGCCCAACAATATCCATATACCATTTCAAACACCGGGGACGCACCCAGGGTGTATAAACCAAAACATTTTCGAAAATGGCAACCAGGGATGCCCTAAACTTAGAATCAAGAACGATGATCTCAACACGGTCCATCCCAACAACGGTTTGCACATATTAACTCCAACAAGCCAGGATGCAAATGACAATAATCATAATGTGTACCATTGATCTCAAGTGCAATAGTTTATAGTATGGCATCAACTAGCATGGCAAGGTTTATGGTACAATTTGCAAAGCATAAGGCACAATTCTCAAGATATGATTCAAACATGATAGCATGAGTTCTAAATCATCATACATTCACTTAAGACACTAATCAACTAATTCAATTCAATCATCATACAAAAACTTTGGTCTCATGGCAAAGGGTACTCAATCATACACTTAACAAATTTTAAAGCCAAAAGTCAAGTATTAAATTAAAAGGGCCGACAAGATTTTGGGGTATCTAGACTTGGAATCAAATTATGATTTTTATACACCATTTAGATAACAATATTTCCTACAACTCTTTTGTTTAATACCAAGGCCAAATCCTAAGGTAAATGGGTGAACAATTCATATTAAGCAAAAACGATTCAACACTTTTCTCAAGATTTTACCAAAATTATGTTTCTGTTGGTCTCGGTTTTGCGGTATCATTTCAAGTCCAAATGAGTCCATTTTTTAGTACGTTCTATTTTAACATATCCCCTAAAAGTTTAATGTTTAGAGCTAAGGGTAGTTGTTTGAAACAAGTTAGACTTTTTGCCTATTTTAAATAGTAGATTCCCACCCCAAATTTCAACGGAAGGGTGGTTTTGGGAAGGTTGGTTTTGGGGTGGGAAGGGTTGTTTTAGGGGGGAAAGGTGGTTTGAAGGGTGGTTTTGGGGTGGGAGGGGCGGTTTTTGTTAAATTTCGACAAAAATTTTAATAATTTGGTGCAATTGATGTTAAAAATTAAATCTCATGGGAGGTTAGTATAATTTCAGAGACCACAAAGGAGGTCCCTGTAATATGCTTAAACCTCAGGGGAGGTAAGTGTAATTTTCCCTATTAT
>JAULJZ010126876.1:0-11032 GCA_032270985.1 Heliamphora pulchella | reverse complement strand
CTAACCTTCACTCCAAAGATTGAGTCTTACAAAAAAAAAAAAAAATTTCAACTATACAATCTCTAAAACAGGCAAAGTTATGGATTAAAACTCTCAAAATAACCAACCTCTACACACCTAATAGGTTGTGCTTTGCCACACGTATGGTTGGTTCCAACTCGAGCTTGTGGGACCCAACTGCCACACTTAATTCCTAACAAAATTAAAATAGACACTTGGCGTAATTAAATACGAGCTTACCTTGATACAACACATTGGCACTTAGGCCCTGTTTGGTAATATTTATATTTATTATTTTTGTTTTTACATTTTTTTGTAAGCTATAAATAAAAATGTGTTTGATAATTATTTTTATTTTTAAAAAAATATAAATTATTTTCAAAATTTACTAATTTTTGTAAACAGAAAAAATATATTTTTACTTATTTTGTAAACAAATTTGCATTATATATTTTTTTTCTCAATCACTTTTGACATCCACTTCTAGCCACTCTCTCTTATCACCATATTTTACTACTGTTTCCGACCATTACTGCCATCATCTACTATCCTTATTTTTTGTCATTACTTTCTTTCACACGTATGGTTGGTACCAACTCGAGCTGGTGAGACCCAACTATCAGGCATAATTAATCCTGGCAAAATTAAAACAGACACTTCACGTAATTAGATACGAGCTTACCTCACACCTAACAGGTCCGCAATACAACACATTGCCACTTAGCATTTGGACCATCATTTTCCTCCATATGTATTATTACAATTTCTATTTTCTCCATCCTATTATTTCATTAAGCACAACCTTAAACATATTTTTTATAAAAATTAATGTGTGTATATGACTTAATTGCCTGCCTATTGCGTAATCCAACCATTAATGGGATGTTTGGCAGTGCTATTTTTATTAATTTTTAACTTTTTACTATAAATTTTAGTTATAAGTTACAAGTTTTTTCAAACACCCACAAATTTTTTTTTGATACAATTTATAATAATTTTTTTTTATATTTTAACTACAAGTTATAATTTTTACCAAGCACTCATAATTTATACTATAAATTACAATTTATAGCTATTAATTTTAACAATCTCAAACATCACTAATATATATTACGACTTAACTACGTCTGAGAACCTTCCTCTCCCCTTCGAGCATTCATTTAATATAGTTAAAGCATTACAAAATTTGACGAATGTGGAACAAACGCATTAACGTTAGGGATTTCCTCCATGCCCGGCAGAGAAAAAGACCAGAAAATTTCTTTAAAAAAAAAAAGAAACATAGCGTGAATTTATTAGTTTCTAGTGTTTTAACACCTGAGAACGGCGAAGTCATTAATTTGAAGATTCAGCAGAGTCCCATTCGCCAACTAGGGCGTCCTAGAGTGAACTCCAGATTAAGCAACGTATCAGAAGATGACAAGGCGATTCCATCCAACCTTTCCTTCTCCCTGCCCGACACGTGGAGGGCTTTCCCCCGTTCATCCACCTAAATATACGAAAAAACAATAATCAAATATTTTAGTCATATTTTTTATCACTGCTAGGTTTATCCCGAAAAATTATTCTTTGAATAAAAAATATTACGTCAGCAGACTAATATCGTGTGTTATTTAATGCAGATTGATATAGTGTGTCATTTAATGCATGTGCTGTTCCTTTAAAGAGAGGTTATGCAAATGTGCTATGAATATATTGAATGAACACACTATATTAACGCACTGACTTGGTATTTTTTATACACTGAATAACTCATCCAGTGCACGGACACTAAGTACAAAACTAGACACCACCACTCTCATATGCGGTGAATCTGATTCTGTATATGGTGTCTGTACATACATACATACATGCATATATATATATATATATGTATGTATGTATATAGTTTAATTATAAGTCCGAGCATTAGCTGATTAGGCTCTAAAATGTTTGATTAATCCTTTAATTTTGTTGAGCCCATGTACCTTGGCATGGGTTTCTTCAAGATGAGAATATCTTAATGCATTTCCATGGTTCGAGCGGCCCCAGCCATTTGTTTCCATTGATGACGACGACGAACCTCTGCCCACAAATTCAGGAGAGATAAAAGGAAGAGAATCAGGAATGAAGATGATCAGACAAAAGAGTGTAAGGTTGTGTTTAGTATTGCTAAAATTAGTAGTTTATCGATTATAATTTTCAGTAGAAATTGAGAGTATTTGGTAAAATTGTAATTTGTAACTAAAAAAAAATAGTTATAAGTTGTAGAAGTAGTGGGTGTTTGAACTTATAACTTATAGTTAAAATTAATTATAAGATGTTAAAAATTATTAATAGTAACTTTGTCAATCTCTTAAGTCACTTGGCAGCAATTTTCGAACTAGTCAAATTTAAGTTATTTAGGCTCCATTTATTTCTGTCATAAATTTTTTTTCAATAAAATATTTTATCTATTTCTTATTATTTAGCGTGCGTTTATCTTAGCTTTTTCTATACAGATTTTTTGTATTTTTAATAAAAAATTTTTATCATTAACTTAAATGAGTGTACTTTTTAAATAAAAAGATTTCTATTGTCACGAGGAATTAGAAAAGTAAAAATTTTGACCAAAGCCTAAAAATTAAGTTATATAAGCTGAAAAAAGCCAACTTAACAAGTGTTTTTTTGGCTTTTTTTAGTTTTATATCTTTAGTGAACTTTTTTAAAAATTAGGTCAAACGACATTTTTTAATTATTGTTCTCATAGCAAGGAATTAAAAAGTAAAAAATTAAAATTAAAATATAAAAAAATTCAAAAATACAAAAAAAAGCTACTAGACTTTTTTAGTCAAAACATTGGCTTAGTTTGATAAAAAAAAAACCTAAAATATTTTGTCAGTAAAAAAAAATTACATTATGAGATCAATATTAATTTTATATAAAAAAAATCGTACATTATTTTTGGATCAGCAGAAATAATAGGCATTGGGGGTGTTTGGCCAAATTTTTTAACTTAATATTTAATTTTTTATTATTAATTTTAGTTATAAATTATCATTATTTTAAATATTTACAACTTATGCTATTAGTTTTAACTATTTTTTATTTCATCCATAAATTATAATTTTTATCAAATACTTATAATTTTTATTATAAATTATAACTTATAAATTATTAATTTTAACAATTCCAAACACCCCCATTATCTGCTAGCTTTATCGAATAAGTACTTGCCTAGCACATGACAAGTAACACACTTGATGCAGCTTTGACTAAAAACCAATCAATCAAATCTTTTGCCCTCCATCGGCAATCAGCTTAAAATCGACATTGTATCATTTTCCTTACAAGTGCAAAAAGTTAAAAAATGCTCAAAACTTTTTAGTTTTTTATTTATTTATTTATTTATTTATATATATATATTAAAAATATTATAATTTTTATAATACATATATATTTTTTTATAAAAATTATATTTTTAAAATCTACTCGTTAAAATTTATCAAACAAGATACATATTGAATATAAAATTATCTATATATAAAATTAAAAAAATTATAATAATTTTAAATAAAATTTTTTATCTTTTGACTTAAAATCACTTTAACTTTTGATTTAAAAATCACATATATTTCAACCAAATAAATTTTTTATCTTTTTAATTTAAAGTAACTTAAGAAAAAAAAAATTTGAAACCAATTGCCAATTGAACTCTATATGTGGACAAATGTTTCAAAACTGGTGGATCATCTATTACTTTGAAAATATTTTTTAAGTGTTAAATATATACCCAAAAATAAATAAATAATTAATTTATAAAATTATTTTATATAAAAATATTTTTATTATATAATATTTTACGTTGAAAAAAATCAAATTTTAATTGCAAAGATGATGACATGAATTACCGGTCTATGTCTTATAAATTACATCTCAAGTTCAGGAAATTTAAATTTATTTGGGGAATCTCCATTGTCTTAATATTGCTCCCTCTTGAGAAAGGTAACCCTAGTGGCATCTCAAAATAAAACATTTTATTTAATCCGCATTGAGATTTGAGCTAAACTTGACTTTTAGACAACCTTGACCCAGGCAGTAAAAAAAAAAAATTTTAAAAAAGACAATTTGATTCATTTAAAATCAAACAGCGTTTAGCAGTATTTAGGCTTCGTTTGGCAATTATCTTTAAATTGGTTTTTTTTATTTTTTTACTTAAAGTCTAAAAAATCAAAAAGTCTAGTTTGACAATTCAAAAACTTTTAGTCTTTTAGCCTTGTTGTATTTCTACATAAATTTTTTAAAAATATCATCGCTTTTATTATAGACATTCGTATTTATAAAAATTATACTTTTAAAATTTATTCATCAAAATCTATCAAATATGATTCATATCTAATATAAAATTATATAAAAATATTTTTTTTAAAAATATATAATAACTTTAAGTCAAGTTTTTTTTTATTTTGACTTAAAATCACTTTAAACTAAGCATTTTGGCTTATTATTTTTTGACTTAAAGTTATACCTATAGTTCGTCAAATGAATTTTTCGTTTATTTAGCTTCAAGCAACTTTAAGTAAAAAAAAACATGACATAAAATCATGTTACCAAACGTGGTCTTAGTGGTCCATAAAATTTGGGATATCGTGGTTATATTCACTGCGAAGCTGACGTGCTATTAAGAAGATGTCATTTATTTGAATTTTGTAAAAATTAGTAAATTGTGTCGTATTTTATTAAATAGATATTTTTATTTAAAATGAAAATTTGTAATATTAAACGACCCAATTTTACTAATTTTTTTTTAAAAAAAAACTTCACTATATACTTTAATTTAATGGGTTGATGTTATCTTAAAATAAAGTGTCAATGTAACACAATAAATGATATAATAATCTCAATACATTTATATTGTAATGCAATGATTTGACTCCCTCAAATCATCAAATTAAGAACAACTCTAATGCTATAGTAATCATATTCGATGATCACATTTATTTATTATATGAAATATCATTTCAAGTGTGGTATTTATATTATTTTATGTATTTATAATTTATTTTTAAACACCACACGTAAAAACAACACATTAAATATGCCTCTATTCGGTTTCACTAGAAAGCTGATTTTTTTTGATAAAAAAAAATCAGCTTCTTAGCAAAAAAAGCAACTTTCAAGAAAAATATTTGGTTTCCCAAAAAAATTTATTAACTCTTTTTTCATCTTTTAATCAAAAAAAAAAAAAACTATGCACAACCCAAATGCCTTAATTTTTTTTAATTAAAATTTTTATAATACCCTCAATTAAAAAAACTCAACCCTCCTCACAAAAATAAAAAAAAATATGTCAATATCGTAAACACTATAATTTAAAAGAAAAAAAAAAGATATATTAGATATTTTAATAAAAAGCAAAAAACCAAAAAAAACTACTATAAAAAAATTATCCCAAACATCCCAACTTTTTCTCATGCCATTTTTTTCTTGAAAAACTAAAAATTTTAAAAATTAAACTTTTTAAATATTCCAAACAGACCTTATATGGTACTTAAATATAATTACTATAATATAATCAATAAAGTATTATTGATAGCACCAGATATCAAAATCAATGTACTCACATTCCACCTTTGTCTAAACACTGACGACATGTTGGACCAACCCTCCCAAAAAGAAAAAGTAAAAAAAAAAAAAACGCAAAGCAAAAGCATGACAATTTGCCCACCAATAATATTACATAGTTAGAAAATTTTTTTAGAAATTGTCTCATAATTTTAAAATAAATAGATTAAATTCACTTAGGTGTACAAGAGCTTCCGGGATAAAATTTGATTTCTTCATTTTTAATTTCTGAAATAGTTTTATGGCACTCTTATCTTTTCTCTTTCTCTATACTTGTAGCATTCTTCAGATGCCTTTGTGAGAATCAATTGGTACATTATGTAATAATTGCTTATTTGCTTATTTAATATTATTTATTTTTATTTTTAGTAAATTTTTTTTATCATTTAGTCAAATTAATATACTTTTAGACTCCTCTCATCGAGATAAATCGAAAAAACAAAGAATTTTGATGAAAATATAAAAAATAAGTTCAAAAAAAATAAAAATAATATAAAATAAGCCAATAAATCAAAATTTATGTTACTTATTTTCGTTTTAAGTTGATTTTTTTTATCTTTTGATCAAATTTTTTTTACTATTTGGCATGCTTTATGGTATCTTGTATTATTCAATCATTAATTGTTATGTTCCCTTATTGTTGGGAAACACGATTAGTTCATGAAGTGTGTCCTACTTCGTGAACTATTCAAATATTTTTTGATATTTTAGGCCAATCATCAATTGTCATGTCTACTTATTATTATAAAACACATGTATAGAAGTGTGTGGACCCACTTTATGAAATAATCGTATTTAATATGGGTATATAACATGTAACAAATACCCTATTTGCATGTAAAAATTATTCGTCAATAATAAGGTAAGAAAAAACAAAAATGGAGAGGAGTTATCTGAAAATGCACTCACCTTTGGTCCTTTTGCAGCAATGGTGGTAGTACTGGTAATATTATGGGTGGTGATGGGTTGAGAGAATAAGAAGGGATGGACTCAGCTTTCTCAGGAGATAACCCTTCCTCAACTTCAACTATCCCTGTCCTTTGCTTCAAACCTTTTTCTGTCTGCCCTTCACCTGCCACATTCATAATCATAGAGAGAGAAAGAGGAGAGAGAAAGAGCCATTGGTCTTGCTTTATCAGACACCCAGAAAGAAGTTCACATGGATTGGGAGAGAGAGAGAGAGAGAGAGAGAGAGTACAATTCCTAAAACCATTTTTGTAGTTTGGAAACAATGAATGAATTGGAAGAAGATTAGTCACTCTCAGATCACAAAGCTGGAAAACAAAATTAAATAATGGAAGAGAAATGGAAAAAATGGGGTCCTTTAGAGGAAAATCCAAATACCTGTTCCTTTAACAGTGCTCTTCACTGTTCTGTACATCTGCATGAACAGCAATGCCACACATCATATAAAATAAAAAAAAAAAGAAGAAGAAAAAGGAAAAAAGAAAAAAAGTTTATGAGAAATTTCAACATTGCTAAGATTACCCCTCTTGATGCCTTTTTGTCTTTACCGTTTGTACTCTAATCCCCACTATTTTGAATCATACCAGTATGTATATAGTCATATTTTTAAATATCCATCGTTACGTATTATATTGATGGATGTATAAAAGTTTAAGTATTAGTCGTTACGTATCATATCAATCGATATATATCAAGATTTTGAACTTTTAATAATAATATTTGTTAATATATTATTCGATATGGGTCTATTGGACAATATATGAGCGTATTACCTATATTGATAGGCCTTTTGATACCACGATTTAAAACTATATATGTAACAATTTGATCGAAAATATTGATTAATACTATTTGATATCATCCGATACATATACATAATACCGATACTTATGACGTTAAAATCCTAACACATGTTCATGTATATATGGATTTATATATTTATCAAAGTACAAAGAACAACCATGATACTGACAAAGAAAGAACAATCTCCATAAGTTCAAAATTGCAAATGATTAAACATAGTAAGGCCTACCTGCAAGTGACTCTTCACGTGAGCTAGGGTTAGATCCTTGACATTCATCAACTCTAAAACAGATTTTGGTGTTGCTCCTGCGACATTGGTCGATCGAGAGGAACAATATACATGAGCAGGTTGTGTAATCTTATGCAAATACATAAAACGAATCCATGTTTTCTTGGTCTAAAATAAATCAAACAGCAAAAATAAAATGCAATTTCATCCCTCGGAAAGTTTTAAATATTGATCATTACGTATCATATTCGTTAGCAGAATTATTTATCACAGTATTGTCCGATACTATTCGATATTGATTAATACATAGTCATATCATTGAGACGGATACATTTTTGTATACCGCAATTTAAAACGTTGGTCCCTGGTATTATTTAACTTACTTTCATGGCCGCCGAGGAGATGAACCGCGTGAACAAAGTGGGCATGGAGAGTGGAAGTCCATCTCATTCTCGGAGCTCTAACACTCCTCTTCACTCCATTAACCATTCTTGAACTTCTCTTGAAATCGCTGCCATAGATTTGAGGTTGGCAGCTGTGATGATGACGATGATGATGATGATGATGTAGGTTTCTTGGCAGTTCCGCAGGTAGAGGATTGAAAGCTTCCATATCAAACCCTAAACTCAAAGTGGGCTGATCAACAAGACAATGACTGAATCCCCTGTTTGTGGAGAAGAAACCATTTTCATGGCTCAAATCGCTTCCGCCGCTACTACCGGACTCCGTCGTCGAGCTCCTATCAGTACTGTAAGTTAATTTTTTCATAAATCCATTAATATCAGAGCCCCCATCTCTAACCTCGCAATCCAAAATGGTTGGGGGACTGATTTGTAAAGACAGATTTGGCAAAGTTGAAGCAGTTTTCATGGGGTTTGAGCTTAGGAACATGAGAGTGGAGGAGAGGAGACCCAGTTGCCAGTTCAGTCAAAGATCACAAGGCGTAAATAAGAGAAAATGAAACAGTTCAAGAATATAAACAAATACAAAATGCTATCTACCCAGAAAAATTATAAAAATTTTATTCGGAATTCAAAATAAATAGTTTAAATTCAACTATGTATTGTGTGAGCAATGTTACAACTCACAAGTCACAAGCAAACTTGAACCATTGATTTTGAATTTCGGACTAAATTTTTAAATAAATTTTCTGAGTAGTTTATATAGTATTTAAGTAAACAAATTGTTTTGAATGTGGAAACCTTGAATGAAGGGAATGAAGAGGGCTTCAATGAAGTTGTGATTATGTCATGAGTGCCTTATGATTCTCATGGGTATCTAGAGAGAGAGAGAGAGAGGCTTTTTGCTAGGATCCCTACTAGGTATAGGGTGGGTTGATAAAAGAGAGTCAAAAGAAAGTGAATACTAGGGTGGGTTGATAAAAGAGAGTGTGAAGGAATTGCAGAAGCTGCAATTAGTCAGGAAAATAAAGCAGGAAAAGAAGGAAAAAAGAGAGTTTTTTTCTGTTTATTTTTTTTCTTGGGATGAAGCTTGGAAAGAAAAAGTTAATGAAAAGGCGAAGTTGTCAATTTAAAGGTGTGCAGAGAGGGATCAGAGTTGTTTCCGGAGGTGGGGTGGGGGGAGACTGGAGAGAGGGTCTGGTTGCCTTATCTTTACGATTCTAAATGGGGAATGAAAGAGGAAGTTGCAGAGATATAATGGTGGTTCTGCAGGAGAATGGTTGGAATTCGAGAAAACAAAATGGGGTACTGTTCAATGGAATATTGGAACGTAATTGATGGACCCTGACCCATTTTTAAATGGATGTTGATTTTCTTTATTTTTATAAAAAATAAAAATAAATTTTTTTTTGATTCGATAATTCGATTCACTCATATTATAATACTTAATGAAAAAACCACTTACACAAATAATTAAGAGAGTTAGACATGGTATTGTTGGGTTTTTTTACTCAAATTTCAATTTTTCAAAAAATTATTTTTGAGCCATTGATCGCTCGAGAAATTCGTCGCAGAACAAAATTTTGTGTGCAGCGACTAAAGTTTTGTTTTGACCTAAAAGTATCATATATAAAGGTTTTATAATTCATATAAATCCAAGAACATTCAAAATATCTAAAACACTAGATTGAGGCTCAGTTTTGAAATCAAAAATTGTAGAAAAATGGTAAAAAAAACTCAGTTTGAAATCACAGATATATTGTGAGGTTAAGAATGCTATTTGTAATTTATATTGTCATATAACGGATTGATTGATTCTTCTCTTGTGGAGGTTGACAGTTAACTGAAACACGCATATCTTGTGTTATTGGTTGTTTCTATTCTTTTAGTTTTCTATTGTGGATTGAAGGCTAAGTGGGTTTCTATTTGGTAGCCTAAATCAATTGATTTTAATTTTTTAGAGACTTGAGGCTAAAAATTTCAACATGTATTTATATAGTTAGACCATGCAAATTGATTCTTAAAAAAGTATCTGGTATACTATTAAAATTATACTTGTCTTTTAGTTTTTTAAAATAGTGTGATCTGATAATGGGATTAGTGATGTCCTGGTCAGCTTGATTGTTAATAAAAATTATGTTTTTGAAGAGTTCAAATTATTAAAATAAACAATTATAAATACTAAAAGAATTGTGATGTAATATATCGATCGGGGTTAAAGGCCTTCTTTATGGATGTCCTTCGTGCAAACGTTGCATCAAGCTCAGGTTTACCGTGGATGAAAAAATAGAAACAACAAATTTTCCAAATAATTACAAATATTTAGAAATTTTTATTCAAACATTAAAGTATTAATGTTTATGGAAAGCAATCTTTACCAAAACTAATTTTTCAATTTTCAATAATATATATATATAGGGTCAGTCCTGAGTTTTAGAGTGCCTAAAGTGCACTTTTAAAATAAGACCCTTTAAAAATTTGTACAAATTAAAAAAATAAATAATAAAATCAACTCAAAAAATAATTAGAATGGAAAATATAAAACCATAAAAATTTGTATACTCTTTGCTTTTTTGTCTTTTTATTTTCATACTCAGGTAGATATTTTCTACTAAGAGTCATGATTTTTGTCTAGATAATCTATAATTTAAAATGAATATTTAAAAATATCTAAAAAAATATCAAAATTTCCACATAAAAAATTATACATGATAAAAATAATTATAATTTACCTATGAAGAATTTAATATTTATAATAAGAATGTAAAAATGGCCCAGGGCCAGTGGGCAGCCTAAGGCCCGCCCGAGGCCTAGTCCGAGAAAATCTCAGCCCAAGCCCAAATGTAGATTTTTCAGGCTTAGCTTACCCCTTGAGCCCGTGGGCCGACCCGGCCCAAGGCCCTTGGCCCGCCCCTTAAAAACTAAAAAACAAATAAATTTTAAACTTATAAATATAACTAATAACTAATAATTAATAAAAATAATAATAAACTATAAATTATAAAGTATAAACTATAAAGTATAAAGGATAAACTATAAAAACTAATAA
>JAULJZ010126865.1:0-11032 GCA_032270985.1 Heliamphora pulchella | reverse complement strand
AATAATGAGAGTTGAATGATTTAATAAGAAAGAGGAAAGATTAGTGAATAAGTATGAAGAGATGAAGAATAAAAATATATCAAAACACGATTTGAATGAAATTGCAATTTGGTATGCCATTCATATTTCACAAATCATGTATAACACTTTCTTTAGTCTTTATCCTACGAGCTTTGGCACAGGTTGTATATATCCCATCTTTTCAGATTTTAACTAAAGAAAGGCATGAAGGCATTCCAGAGTTTTGACAAATGAAGAACCTGGACTTATCATTATATGTTAGAGACATGTAATTGTTGTTGTAAAAAGCCAAGGATTCAAAGATGTGATTCATGTTCACCATTTATTTTGTACCAGTATAATGAAGCTTATTTTATGATTGAACTATGAACTAATATAGTTGGAGGATGAACTTTGAGCATTTGTATCTAGTAAGGGATGTTCACATTTAATGATCTAAATTTATCTCAATTCAAAGAATGAATTGTAGGATTCAAGTTTAAGGAAGTAGTGAATGTTGTTGAACACTATGACACTTATTTGGAAATGAATGCATTTGTACAGAGTTAAACAAATTAATCATTAAATAGTTTTACTGTGATTGTGGATTGAAATCCAGGCGATACCTGAGTATATACATGATTGTTAAGTTTAGCAGGTATACGGATAATTTGGAATAGTCCGAAAAATAGATGAAACTCTGCCGAGATTTTTTTGTTTTATACTTAGAAAAAAAATTTGAAGTTGGGAAAGTGAGGACCTTTTAAAATAAGCTAAATCTAATGGTTTTTCTTCAATGAGGGCTTAACCACCAAGAAAGCCATTTTAAAAAGGGGCTATTCTTAGCATCGAATTAATGAAATTAGGTTGTCTCATGGGAATCACGTGCCGAGGGCCGAGAGTATGACAGAAATTCCACTAAAATCATAGGAAAAGACACTATTTCTTCCCCTGGGCTTCTCAAATTGGAAAATGTTCTTTTTGTTGAAGGTTTAAAGGCAAATCTTTAAAGTATTAGTCAGATGTGTGACACTCATCATGAAGTGCATTTTTTTAAAAATAACTGCATTATTTTAGATAAGAAAGGTAAAACTGTCATGCATGGTGTTAGAATATCTGATAATTGTTATGGCATTATTCCCTTAAATGCTAAAACTTGTAATTTTGTCAAAATCAATTATGCAGAATTGTGGCATCGGAGACTTGGACACGTTAATTACAAGAATCTATCTAAGATTACCAATAAAGAGTTGATTAGAGGATTTCCAAAGCTGGGTAGCCAACTGAATCGTGTTTGTGGTGCTTCTCAGATAGGTAAACAGACCAAAGTTCCTCATAAGAAGGCTGATACCTTAGGCACCAAAGCTCCTTTGAAGCTGATTCATATGGACTTGATGGGACCAACGAGGACAGAAAGCTTAGGAAAGAAAAAATACATTTTTGTAGCCGTAGATGATTTCTCTCACTTTACTTGGGTTAATTTTCTGAGGGAAGTCTAACACGTTCTTTGTTTTCAAAACTCTTGTTCTTAAGCTTCAAAATGAAAAATCCAAGTCCCACAATTCTGTTATTCGCATTCGATCTGATCATGGTAACGAGTTTGAAAACTCCGACTTCACTTTGTTTTGTGAAGAATTGTGTATACACCATGAGTTTTGAGTTTTCTACGCCAAATAACTCCTCAGCAAAATAGGGTGGCTGAAAGGAAAAATCGTGTTCTTCAAGAGATGACTCGTGTCATGTTGCATGACAAGAATCTGCCACAACAATTTTGGGCAAAAGCGGTAAATACTGCATGTTCTATCATTAACCGTATCTACCTGAGATCAGGGACTCTTCATACACCCTATGAGCTGTGGAAAGAAACAAAACAGAATGTCAAGTACTTTCGTATTTTTGGTAGTAAAGCCTACATTTTTCGAGATAGGGAGTAGCTGGGTAAATTTCACTCCCGCAGTGATGAGGGAATTTTCTTGGATTATTCCATAAATAGTCGCGCTTATGGTGTCTTTAACAATAGAACATCTACTGTTATGGAATCGATCAACATTGTCATTGATGATGAACCTATTTTTACACCTGCTGATACTGATTTTTCTATTTCAGGCAAACTCATTGAAGAATTGGAAGCCGAAAAAGCTAAAAGTCAGTCTACACTAGAAGGACGTGAAGAACCTGCCGACAAGACTCCCACAAATGTGAAACAGGAGTCTCACATGCTAGAATCTGAACCCAAAGGTTCTCAAAAGAAAGTGTTGGAACCCTTTACAAGGGTGAAGCTTAATCATCCAGTGTCTCAAGTTCTTGGAGAAATCACGGATAAGATGTGGACTCGGCGTCAAATGCGGGATGAGATAACTTATATATGCTATGTGTCATTAATAAAACCAAAAAATGTCAATGATGCCTTACTTGATGAATGTTGAACTAATGACATACATGAAAAACTAGAACAAATTGCTAGGAATAATGTGTGGGAACTAGTCCCTCGGCCCTCTAACAAAAATGACATTGGCACTAAATGGATATTTAAGAATAAAACAAATAAATTTGGTGAGATGATTAGAAATAAGGCTAGATTCATTGCACAGGGTTACACTCAGGTTGAAAGCATTGACTTTGATGAGATCTTTACCCCAGTGGCTCGTCTCGAATCGATTAGAATTCTTTTTGCCATTGCATGCAAGCTACACATTAAATTATTTTAAATGGATGTAAAAAGTGATTTTTTAAATGGTGATATTAAAGAAGAGGCATATGTTGAACAACCAAAAAGGTTTGTTGATCCATCTTTATCCAATCATGTTTTGAAAATGAGAAAACACTTTATGGGCTGAAACAGGCTCCTAGAGCTTGGTACGATAGGTTAACATCATTTCTATTAAAAAAAGGTTTTTCTAGGGGTGACGTTGACAGAACTTTGTTTATCTACATTCTGTTATTAGAAAGAGAATAATAGGAAGCCGTACCCCAATGGGTAGGCGAGCAATCTTATTTATAATAAATTTAGAGAGCACTATTACAATCATATACCCACACACACTGGATAATAATAACATAATAATAATAATAAACTACTAAACTACTAACACCCCCCTCAAGCTGCAGCATATATATCTACCAAACCCAACTTGTTACATAAATAGGAGACATGCGGACCCGGTAAAGATTTAGTGAAGATATCAGCCACTTGTTCCCCTGTAGGGAAAGATCCAAATGTAAACCTCAATGAAAAACTAAATTTGTAACAATATAAATAACGGAGGTATTATCAACTTAGAGTCTGGCAGAGTCTTTAAGTTAAAAGTGTAATTCTGTCAAAATCTGCTGAAACCACAAAATCTCAGCAGTCGCTAATGCCATAGCCCGGTATTCGGCCTCAGCACTAGATCGGGATACCACAATCTGCTTCTTGCTCTTTCAGGAAATAAAATTTTCACCAACAAATATAGAGTAACCAGAAGTGGACCTTCTATCAAATGTACATCCAGCCCAATCATCATCAGAGTACTCTTCCATTCCTATATGGCCATGATCAGAGAACTAGATTCCCTTACCTGAATTTTTGTGTAAGTACCGAAAAATACGAAACACTACTTGCCAATGGAAAAAACAGGGATCAAACAAAAATCGACTCATTACACTCACCGAGTAAGCAATATCTAGACGAGTCATGGTAGTAAGATAATTAAGTTGTTCCACTGTACGGCGATATTGTTTAGGATTAGGAAGAACCGCTCATTTCGATTCTAACTTGACATTAGACTCTATAGGTGAGTCCACACCTTTAGCATTCATATATCATGCTCGCTCTAGAATATCAAGAACATACTTCCGCTGATAAATGAACACAATTTTCGTATTTCTGGTTACTTTAATACCCAGGAAGTATTAAAGTTCACCAAGATCTTTGGTCAGAAACTTAGTACCCATAAATGATTTAAGCGCAACAATCCCTCAACTGTCACTACCAATAATCACAATGTCATCTACATAGACAACAAGTAATATGCAACCTGCCGAGGTATGTCGGAAGAATACAGTATGATCCTTTGCTGACTGCCGAAGGCCAAATTCTTGGACAACAGAGCTGAAACGGCCAAACCAGGCCCCGGGAGGCTGCTTCAGACCATATAATGAATGTCGTAGCCAACAAACATTGTTACATCCCCCCTGAGCAACATAACCAGGTAGTTGCTCCATGTAAACTTCTTCCTCCAAATCACCATGCAAAAATGCATTTTCACATCGAGCTAATACAATAGCCACTGATAAAAAGCAGCTAAAGACAAAAAAGAGACGAACGGAGGCTATCTTCGCAACAGGGGAGAAGGTATCAAAATAGTCAAGACCATAGGTCTGAGCATATCCCTTGGCCACCAAACAGGCTTTCAATCTCTCAATAATGCCATCCGAATGAAGTTTGACAGCATATACCCACTTACACCAAATAGTTGTCTTCCTAGAAAAAAGACGTACCAGGTCCCACGTATGATTAGCCTCAACAGCATTCATTTTCTCAATCATAGCCTGACGCCAACCTGAATGAGAAAGGGCATCTATAACAGAGCAAGACAAAGCATGCTGATCAAGTGTAGTAATACCATGCTAAACAGTAGCAGGCAATCCACGATATGACGTAGTATATAAGGGATGATCCCGACAACTATGATAAAAATTGCGTAAAGCAATAGGAAGATCACTTACCTGATCAGAGGCCGAATCCAGCGGAGAGGAGTCTGACTCAAGTAGAGGAGAGGTGGTGGGACCTGGAGAAGATGAGTCTGGGGATGAGGAGATCAAAGGTGCCTCTAGGACAATAGGAGAAGACTCATCAGAAATATCAACTTGAGTCCGGGGACCTAGAGTCAGTGCCACTGGTAAATCTGGAGATAAAGGATACAGCAAAATCTGTTCTGAATTATCAACACCAGTGGAGAAAGGTGTTGTTGATGATACAAAGAACGAAGCAGACTCAACAAACACCATAACTCGAGATACTAGAAACCGTCGCAATTCCGGACTATAACGCCGATATCCTTTCTGTGTCTTAGGATATCCCATGTAAGCACACTTGAGGGCGCGAGTATCTAACTTTGTCACAATCAGCCTCGTATCACGCACATAGCGCACACACCCAAAGATCTTTAGTGGCAACGAGAAAGGAATCTACTGAGAAAGTAAAACTGACAAGGATGTAGCACCATGGAGAATAGAGGATGGTAATCGATTAATAAGATAGCATGCTGTCAATATTGCTTCACCCCAGAACACTTTAGGAACCTTCATCTGGAACATTAGGACACGAGCAGTTTTCAATAGATGCCTATTCTTACGCTCAACCACTCCATTTTGTTGTGGGGTGTCTGGACAGGACGTCTGGTGAATAATCTCATGGGTACGCAAGTATGTACCCAACACACCACCAACGTATTCACCCCTATTATCACTACGAAGAATCTAAATAGGCTGTCCAAATTGAGTTTGAACCTCTTTACAAAAAATAGTAAACACAGTCGGTAATTCAGAACGCTTCTTCATCAGATAAAGATAAATAATTCGAGAATAGTCATCAACAAACGTGACAAAGTATCGAAAGCCAAATAAGAATGTAACAGGACATGAACCCTAGACATCTGAATGAATTAAAAAAAAAGGACTTTTGGTCCTACTATTATTCCGTGACACATATGGCACACGCAAGTGCTTAGCAAAACGGCATAACTCATAGTCTAACTGTGTAACCTGACTAAAGCTGGGACATAATTTCTTCAACCTTAGCAAGGAAGGATGGCCCAACCGACAATGTATATCCAAAAGCTAAGATGAATGTCCGGAGCATGCAGCATATGAGGGCTCATCCATCACATACAGGCCATCCACCACTCGTTCTCTACTGATAGTACTCCTCGAAGTAATATATTGAAAAACACAATGATCAGAAAAGAATGTTACTGAGCACTTCAAATCTTTTGTAATATGACTTACCGATAGCAGATTAAATGGATTAGCAGGAGTATGTAAAACATCAGAAATGATAAGAGATTGAGATAAAGAAGCTACTCCTTGTCCTTTCACCTCTAAGGTTCCTCCATTGGCAACAAGAACTCCACTATGTTCAAGGGTCAAGTAATAAGATGAAAAAGTATTTGTGGAGTGGCTCATATGTGCAGATGCACTTGAATCTATCACCCATGATCTGGGAGTAGCCATACATGCAGCTGGGTTATCTGCAACTGTGGCTGAGGGAATATCGGGTGTTTTCAATCCTCATTTGGATAAACTGATCATACTCCTCCTGAGTCATATCTATAGTCCGCCTCTCAGAAGAAGAAGAGGAAAGAGCATCATAATCGGCCATTGCATTGGCCACAGATGAGGTAGGACGCCCATGTAGCTTCCAACACGAGCACTGTAAATGTCTCTTCTTTCCACAATAGTAGCAGGACCTGGTGTTACGTCTACCTTGATCTCTGCCTCATCCTCCATCACGGCCTCTACCTCGTCCTCCATCACGACGACCTCCATCACGACTTTAACCACGAAAACCACCTCTACCGCCTCCACGAAATGCACCGAGGGCTGTGTGATCACCCTAGTTAGCAGTAGTGATACGAGACTCATCCTTACTAATTGCTCTGTTCATCTTCTTAAAGACCTCAGATAAAGACGGAATATCGGACCCAACCAAGATCTGTGAACGGGATGAATCAGTTGCTGGTTCACCCCAGCTAAGAAACACACCACCAAAAATTGCATCCTTTGCTCTCTGAAAATTCGTATCAATTGGTAAAAGGTAGCAACCGATCATACTCATCTGCCAGCACCTTGAACTCTGTGAAATAGTCTGTGAACGGTCGTTCGCCCTACTGTATTCTGAATATACTCCGCATCACATCATATAATCTAGACAAGTCATTAGTCGACGCAAAGGTCTCCTCGAGTATGGTCCACACCTCTCGAACAGTAGTGGCATTGGCCACTAAAACCTCAATGGACAACTCCATTAAATTCAACAGTTTACTCAATAGTCTTGCATCATCCATTTTTCACCTCTTGTATTCATCAGATCCCTTCTGAGGAGGATCGTTGAATAAATGATTTTCTTTTTTCATACCTTCAATTGTTAGCAATACATTTTTCTTCGATAACACATACGTTTGTGGTTCAGTTAGTCTCGAATCCACTAATCGTGTGGATGATGAAAACACATCTGTGATTCCTTGTCTGTCAGTACTCATTTGAGTTTCACTAATCCTTCTTTCAGTACTACTTGGAAAGTCACCCACCATTGTCAAACTCTCCGTCGACATCACACTCTATCAATATTAAGGAATCGCAGGTAACCACTACAACAGCACAATATAACTCATTCCAACCGGAACAATTCTTAAATGAACCACCAAGCATACCTTCAAGCTATTGCCAGTCTTCAACACCCCGTGATAGTCCCTGAGACCCTCAAAATAGTAGCTAGGGTTCTCCGCAAGATGATTGGTACTCACAGAATCAAGGTAAAGGACCACAGCAATCCCTAGAACCTCAAACCAGCGACTAGAACTCCCCGAGGGACTGTCGGCACTTCCAGTAGAGAGAAAGAGAGGTGGTCTGTGTGAGAAAGCAGTTGTCGTCAACTCTAGAAACAATTAGGGTTTCATCAGTCAACAAGGAAAGATGTCGGCAACTCCCAGAGTGAGAGAAGAGACTCTCGGTACTTTAGGGAAGGGACAGGGGATCTTGCAGTACTGTAGGGAATGAGAAGCTTGCGGTACCTTCAGGGAAGAAGAGAAAGTTGTCGGCAACCTCAGGGATGGTTGTCGGCATCTTTAGAGCAGAAGAAGAAACTATCGATACATTCAGGGAAGAAGAGGAGACTATCAGCACTGCTCAAGGCCTGAGATAGGGCTTTCGACACTGGTAAGGGGTAGTCAGCAACTGTTGTAGGGCTGAGGGTGGTCGAGAGTGGATGTCGGGAGATCGTCGGTCACTGTTGTTGGGTGTGGTGAGGTCATCGGCTGGCTGTGGAAAGATCGTCGATCACTGTTGCTGGGTGTGGGGAGGTCGTCGGCTAGGTGTGGGTGGTCGTCGGCACTGTGGGTGGTCGTAGGCACTGTTCAAGGGTTAGTCGGTGGCTAGGGTGGCTAGGGTTAGGGTTAGGATTATGGTTTCATGAAAGCTAGGGTTTCATGGTGGCTCTGATACCATGTTATTAGAAAGAGAATAATGAAAAGTCATACCTAATGGATAGGCGAGCAATCTTATTTATAATAAACTCAGATAACACTATTACAATCATATACACATACACACCGGATAATAATAACATAATAATAATAATAAGCTACTAAACTACTAACACAGTCAGACCTATGACATTCTTGTAGCTCAAATATATGTCGATGATATAGTTTTCGGATCTACTGATGACACATTAGTGAAAAAAAAATTAACAAAAATGAACAATGAATTTGAAATGAGCTTAATGGGTGAACTAAACTATTTCTTAGGACTTTAGGTCAACCAATCTGAATCTAGCATGTCTATTTCTCAATCTAAGTATGCTAGGAATCTAGTCAATAAATTTGATCTAGAAAATTCAAAACATGCATGAACTCCAATGAGTATCACCACTAAGCTATATAAAGATGAGTCTGGCAGACCTGTTGACCAGATCATGTATCGGAGTATGATAGGCAGTTTGCTGAACTTGACTGCAAGTCGCCCTGACATTGCTTTCAGTGTTGGGGTATGTGCTAAATATCAGGCGAGTGTGTAGCGACGTCAACTTGTGTGCCAACATCTATTTTTATCTGAGAAAATGGCTACATATGCAAACTTTGCTTTTTCGTTTATATTAGCGTGACAACTGCCTTTGCATTTTAAATTATTTTGATAAGGTTGATTCAGAAAATGGCTACCTAAGCGTACCTTACTTTCTTATTCGTCTTAGTGTGGCAACCACCAGAGGAACCATGCTCAAAATTGTTTTTCCTAGATTAAGGGGGAGTTTATCTGACGAGTATGTTTGTGTTGAAATGAGATCATTATGTGTGGCACTTGGCTATTTGAATTGTTCAAGAATCTCACATCGTTTGGTTCGATATGTGATAAAACTTAGTATCCGTGTTCAAATCAGTTCACACACTTACATGCTATCATAGAACGCATTCTGAATGTATTTCATTTTTTATATGAGTGAGCTTAGTCGCATAGATAACTAGATTAGCCTCTGGATGTGTAAATTAACATTGCATGCATACAGACTGGACTTAGACTTGGTACTTATTAATTCTCTAGTGTCTTTCCTCACAAAAAGTTTCTTCTTTTTCTTTTTCTTTTCGTTTTGGGTGTCTTGTGTTTGGTTCACAGTGGAATCACCGCTCGAGCGATCTTTAGCTCATCTCGATTCTTCAGTTTGCAATTCATTGTCCCGAAGTTTGTTTTACACCGCCCGATAGACCGCTCGAGCAGCCTGTCAAGTGATTTTTGTCACCTCTTGGTTTCTCTCATATTCTCTTTTGGTTTCTTGTCTCAGAGGAGACACCGCTCGAGCGGTTTTCGCGCCTAAGGTTGTTTTCAAATTTGGTTCGAGGGTTTCGTGGTTCATTTGTTTTGTGTGTCTCTCTCTCCTCTATGTGCCGATGTTACTCTCTCGTGTTTTTTCTTCTCAAGCTCAAAGTTTTCAAGGATCTCTACGTGGTTTGCTCCTTTCTCTGGTATATTTTCTCTTTCTTCTTTTCCTCATGTTTTAGGGTTAGGTTTTTTCAATTTTTGGATCTCTCTTCGTTTTTTTTTTTTTTTTTTTGTAGTTAATCTAAGGGTGAGGTGTTGGCTATCTATATTATCTATGTTTAGAATTTTTTCTTTTCTTTTCTCCTTCTCTCTCGCTCATAAATTTTTTTTTTTTGGGTTTGATTTTTTTTTCTCATATGTTTTCTCTTCCTATTCCTTTTCTTGTCCTCCCATGTCCTGGTCACTTTGTGTTGGTTGGGGGATGATTGCTATACCCATCTATTGTGGTACTATAATACAGACCCTAGCATCATACCTCCCAAGTATCGTGCCAAATCCACTGCCCCGGGTAATGTCACCGAGCTCTCTCGTCGTTTTCAATCTAAATTCTCTTAAAACATTTCTCGAATCCTACGTCAAGCGCCCAGTCCTTTTGGAACGGAGCGTGATTCTTAGGGATTTGCCTGATAACCCCATAATTGCATCTTTCCTCGCCCTTAAGTGGGAATCCCTATTAATCATTAATTCGTCTATGTCTGTCAATCTTTCTCTAGTCCAAGAGTTCTATAACTCTCTATTTGAGCAATCCTCTAAGGTTGACACCTTTTCTGATCATGTCCGCAGAGTTGATTTCCTGATCACTCCCGATACAATCGCCTCATGACTAGGCCTTGAGTCTCGAGCCGTTGATGCTATTTTTCCCCACTCGTCCTTCTTTCGAGAGGAATCATTCGATTATGGCCCGACTGCTTCTGCCATCTGTGGCACTTCTTGACCTTGGGTCGCTGGCGTCTTGATCTCTCAACAAAATTTTACCTCTGGGTATTCTCAATCTCATCCTCTATGCCAACGTAGCTCCTAAAGGCCACACGTCAGAGATTTTCCAACCTCACTGTTATCTGATGTGGGCCATTGCCAATCGTAAACCTGTTGATATTAGTCTTGTCGCTCCTGTGAGAGTGGTTGGTGGCAAATCTTCACTTGGTCTTCCCTTTGGTTTCTTTATCACTCAGTATCTCTGTTCGCTTCATGTCCCTAAATATCGTTCCAGGGCTTATCCTGATGAACTCTCTTTTCTGCCTAAACCTATATCCATAGCCACTCTTCGCCAAAGCTCTTCCGACCTTCCTAAAGTTACCCCTGCTAGGGATGGCAATTTTTCCTGCACCGTCCCGACCCCGTCCCGTCCCCGCCCCGCTTTGTAGGTTTTTTTTTTTGCCCTGATAACAAACGGGGTAAGAATAGTATTTGCTCTCCCCGCCCTATTTTTTTCCACCCCGCCCCCGATTACATAAAATAA
>JAULJZ010126854.1:0-11032 GCA_032270985.1 Heliamphora pulchella | reverse complement strand
TCTCTATCCCTCATCTTTTAATATTTGCATTGGTTATATATCTGCATATCTTGCTTTATTACTATATTAAAAGATTTTCAAAAAAGATTTTCAAAATTACTATTGCCCTTTTTAAAAACTCAAGTCACCCCCCCCTCTTGGGTTGCCTAGTTCTAATAGTTTTACTTGTATTAAAATCATTCAATCATTAATTAGTACTAACATAATTTGAACAATATGACTAAACAATATCGTTATTGTTATAATGCAATCACTTACATAAAAATGATTGTAATTATCAATATCACACCCATATTCTAGTATTTCGTTTCATTTATGATTAATTTAATGTTCTAGTATTTATTTATTTATTTTTTCTTTTAGTTAGTTTAATTTTATTTTACTAGCATTCTATTTCATTTCTTTTTCTTTTCTTGTAACATTAATTTAATACTCTATTTTGTTTTTCTTTTGGCTTAATATTTCTTTTATACCTTTCATTTTCCATTTCTTTGCATTTTCTTTCAATAGTAATGTAATTTCTTTTTCTAGTATTTTATTTTATTTGTTCCTTATAATACTCCATTTAGTATTTCTTTTTCTGTTACTATTAGTTAATCTTTAATGCTAATATGTCTTTTCTTTTCTTTTTATGGCAATGTAACATTATTTTTCTTTTTATGTTTCATCCTATTTTTTTTCTTTCTTTCTAATGTTAGTTTAAATTAATTTTTTCTAGTATTCCTTTTTTTTTTCTCTCAATATTAATGTAATTTTTCTTTTAGTACCTATTTTATTTTTCTTTTATTTTATTTTATTAAACCAAAAATTATAAAAAGTCTTTCAAAGGTAGATTTTATTTTCTCATTTTATTTTCTTTTAATGTAAATATAAATAGTTAGAATCTTCTTTTCTAGTATAATATTTTTCTAAAACTCTTTGCATAAATTTCTTTTATAAACTTTCTTTTAGAATTTTTTTTATGCATATTTTATTTTGCATTACTCATTTCTTTTACTAATTCATCATGTTAATATATGTTTAAGTTTCTTTTATTGAAATCATGCTTAGAATAGTTTAGCTTATTTTGTAACAATGCATATTTAGGTAATTTTAATATCTTTTGGTATATTTTACTCTTTTATTTAAATCATGATAGTTAACTTATTTTTTGTGAATATTACCTGTGGGTATATTTCATATATCCTTTAGATAGAAATTGCATGTCACAGGATTTAAGATTTTGCTTTTGACACTTATTTGTTTTGGAGTGTTATGTACACATAGTATGTTTTTTTTTCATATTTGATTTTGAATATTCTCTCTTTGCCTCTATTTTTCTTTATTTGCATGCATTTAAGAAATCATATTAAAGACCAAAAATGATTAGTAGATGCCAACCTTACGGTTGGGCCAACGAGGTGCCTAACATCTTCTCGGATTCGTAACTAAGCCCCCAAACACTCTTTCACTGATTAAACGTTTTAAAAATCAGTAGCCATTTTTATTTTTCTTAATTTTTCTCAAAAATTAAGTAGCGACTCCATTTTCAATAAAAATGGGTTTTCAAAGATTGGTTTCCATTGTGTTAAATTATTTTTTAAACATCTTTGATTTCTCTTATTTTTGACCCCTAAATCCCAACGCCACACTAACCCGGATTGTCATAAAACCACACACATCAAAATGAACCAGTTCCAACGGTTCTTTAGCTCTATAGCTTTTGGCCGAAAAGGGTCTCTTGGTCATTTTACCCTCTAAGCAAGATTCACAGACTGAAAGTGCATCCACGTCTAATGAACTCAAAGGTTCATCTGCTACCAGTCTATTTATCCTTTTTAGATTAATATGACCCAAGTGTAAGTGCCAAATAAACTTTTGGTTCATTAAAGAAGAAAACTTTCACTTATATGGTAAAGTAGATGTGTCATTTCAGTTAGTTACAATATAGGAGAAATAGGAGTAATAATATAAAGATCAATGTATCATAACAAATAACCCGTTTATTATCTTTAATAACCACAGAGTTATTAAAATAAACCAAATATCCGTATTTAGCTAATTCAGAAACGAAAATTAAGTTACTTCAAATGGCAGGTACATAAAGACAATCTCTCAATATTAAAATCCGATCTCTACAAAAATTGAGAGTGACATCTTCTACTACAACTGATGTTACCTTTGTATTATTGCTCATATGCAGGTAAATCTCTCCATCACTTAGTTGTCGGATTTTGTGAAACCTCTTAAATGAATTACAGACATGATTAGTGGCTCCCGTATCTATACACCAAGTACCGTAGATAGCACCGCTAAACATGTTTCCACAACCAGTGAACAGAAATTACCTTATTTGTTTTGCCTTTTGAGAAATAATAGACATAGCTTTTTTCAGTACCGGGTCTAGTTGCAGTGAAAACATTTGCCTTCCAGTTTTTTCGCACTAGTCTGTGGCTCACTAACTACCCTAAAAATCGTGTCTCCCTGTTTCTGAACTTTTTTTTTCTTCATACCTTTCGGCCCAGAGGAATAACTTTTTTCAGAAACAAGTACATTTTCTGATATTGAAGGAATACCATTTGTAGTTAAAGTTATATCCAAATTACATTTTCAGTCAACAAAATTTAGTCCCGTTAGTATGTTTTTTTTAGTATTAAAGCGAGTGGGTAGAAATTTATTTTAATTCTAAGAATCACATAATTAAAAAATACTATTAATTATGACGAGCAAAATTTTGAATTCATTTTAATTTGGTTCCCTCTACCATTTTAAAATTAATTCGCAAACAGCCTGGATTCCTGTGAATAGCATGTCACGATGGGTGAATGTCTACTATCCATCATAAGACTAGACATGCCAATTTCTTTTCATTTTACTATCTAAGCAACTGACCATACCAAGTAAAATTAAATAACTGACATAATTTCGGTCTAGTATATAATAGCAGTGACTCAAATGAAGAGAATACTATTATATACAGCTAAGTGGTAACCATCACCTAATTCCAAATCAATCGCTTCGCAATGAACCCTTCAGATGGGGAAGTGATCCACACTAATAATTATCTAAAATTATCCCTAAAAGAGATTTGTACTGGCGATACCGCAATTAATCTGTCCGTTGGGGAGGAAAGTTTTACTGCCGACATGCAAAGTTTAATTGCATCGTCTACAAACTGGTGATGGAAATCGCAGAATTTATCTGTGAATAAATTTTCTCTCCCACTTAGATTTTTAAAATATTTTTGAGGGTTATAAAATTTTGTTTAATTAAAATAAATTTATTAATTTTGAAAAACACATGATCTGAAAAAATCAAATATCTTTTCGTGTACACGATTTCAAATATTCTACTTTGTCAAATCTTGTTTTCGTATTTAAGTGCGTAACAAATAAAATTTAATAAATGAACAGTTTTTCCTGTAATTTTTCAGCTAAGGTAATTTTCAGCTAAGGTAATAATTAAAGGCATGTATTTATTTTATTTTTCGTTTCACATTTTTTTAAAAAATAATAATTTATTTTGATTAAATATTTTTTTATTTAATTAAATCAAAATTCAGAATTAATTTTTACATTTTTTCAAGATATCTGATTTTTTTAAAAAAAATTATCTTAACTGTGATATTTTGTAAAAAATAAAATATCTAAAAAAATTATTTAATTAAAGTTAATTAATTAAAAACACTTAATTTTATTTTTAATTACAAATTATTTTAATTAAAACTGAATTTTTGAATTAATTAAATTAACAGGATAAATAAAATCAATATATATCATTCACGCAGTTAATATATAAAGAAATTAAATGCAAAATAAATATATCCTGATTTTATGATCCGATTGAAACTCTAAAGAGTTTCAATTTTCTGTTTTTAAAGGGATAAGCTGCAATAATTTTTTTGTGAATCAGTTTCCTGTGTCCAAGTTGCATCAGGACTCTTTGATAAATGTATATCAAAAAAACTGTTCCGAGACACCTCGAAAACAGCATCACTGCTGCCCTACCACGCGAGAACCGCTCCACGCCATCGCACCCACCGCGCGTCCCCTGCGCACAACACGCTGTTGTGTTGGAAAAAACACTGCAACAGTGTTTTGCTTTGCACCGAAACAGTTGACGAAGTTTGTTTGGTGATTGCACTGTTTTCTTAAAAAAATTCACCGAAACAGTGCTGCGTTTGGCATTAAAAGATTCTTCCACCAAAAAAATTTCCGCCACAGCACTTCTTTGGAAACCGGCACTGTTTGTTGTGCGCCACTATTTTGGGAAACATGGAAACTACTGTTGCCGTTTGGTGCTGCGCCAGTTTGGGAATAAAGCCAGCGCATCCAAAGGCTGCGTTTGGAATCCGCTGCACCACTGTTTGTTGAAAAACACTGCGCCTGTTGCTGTTTGGGATTGGCGCCTGTGTTTGGTGCTTTTTGCAAACTACCAGCTGTTTACTTAAGGCAGCGTTTGGCTCGGAAATCAGTGTTGCGCTTTGATTGGAATCCAACAGCTGGTTTGTGTTGAAACTGCCGCCTATTTGCTTTTGAAAAACGGCAACCATTTTGCTTTCAGATTTGAAAACAGTGCCGTTGCCGTGTGTTCTTCGACTTGTTCTTCATTTTTTTTATTTTTTTATTAAATTAAAAAAAATAAAAGAATTAAAAATTAAAAAATAATAATATTTACATTAATCTTATACCTCTGTAGAGTTCACAATCGATCTAAAAAAAATTAATCTATTACGATCAACTCCCGTGATTAAAAAAAATAATTATTCATCATCCACGCATTCAATCAAAATTAGCAACAGTTCTAAATTTACCCGACCCCAATAACCGTAAACAAAAAAATAAAACGGTTTTGATATTAATTGTTGAAAGCAATACTGCCAAGATCAATATTTTTGCAAACGATTTTTGGTAAAAAATTAATTAGACGGGCAAACGCCGAAACGGACTCCAGTTAAAACTTTTGATGATGAACGATCAAAATAAAATTCATGCAACCAAAGTTAATTTAGAAGAATACATTTTGTTGATCGATTCTTCAACTACGATTTGATTCCGAGTTGAAACTCCTGTCAGATCTTCTACTGTATTCCCTTATGCGATTCTCGAACGTAGTGTGGGTTACGAATTATCGAGAACTCGTGCCGGCAGAACCCAGATATATTTAATCTTGAAAGACAAAATATGATATATCATATAAAATTGGTTCAGTCTACCTGCATACATATAGGGCTACAGTATGGAACTGGGAACTAATTATGAGTAAAACTTCTAGTGGGACACATATACCTAGCAGCAGTTTCTGTAATTATGGAAAGACGCAGCGGTTTCTGTAATTTTTATAAAATACTGAATTATAATTCACACCACTAAAGAACTATAATTGCACTTGGACCCATAATCTCAAGATTTTCTTGCATTGAGCTCATGTTATTAAATGCTTACAATTTCTCCCCACATTAAGATTTTTGATACCCGCTAATTAAATTTAATTACTGATAATTTAATTTAATCAGCATCTTGATATTCCTTAAATCCTTCCGCTTAACTTATTTGACCGTCGAATAATCAAATCCACCTGTAGCGTTTGGCCCGGTCAAAACTTATAAGCTTCCTTAAGGGGGTATCGTCAATCCCGATCTATCGGGACGTGGATTTTATCAATAATTAATATTTGTCATATAAATAATATAGCTATCCACCTCACTAGGAATATAGACCCATATAAGATTGCACCCTTTAATGAATCAAAATAACGAATATTAAATATACGCAAATCAGTAGTTATTTTAAGATTAAGAGAATAACCACTATTTATAATAACCTTGAGATGTGAATTAATTTATAAAGTCAGTATAAAATTAATTACCTAAAATGTCTCGTTCAATACACACAAAGTGTACTAGTATAGAGAGTTGAAACAATAGACGACGATATTACCTATTCCTTGTAACCAAGACAGGCCTACTAAGACTCTATAGTACAATCGTACCGATAGTATGTCTATTTTCACCTAAACTGTGAACATAAAACTTATATTATACAAGAATCTAAAATTTGATCTTCTGTGTGTAAGCCGTACTCTACATACCAGATTAAATACTATACAGAATATCAGACATTCATGCATAACAAAGAAATGATATACATACATTGCATAAAGATTTTAATAAAATAAAAAATTAATTTTATTAAAATAAAATAAAATATTAAAAACATGATTTTCAATATACCAACCATAACAGGTTTAAGTTCACGAAGGATCGTAGCCCACTCCACGTTCTTGACTCACATCGAGAATACAGTAGAAGGCTTGATCGGGGCTTCAATTCGAAGCACTCACATTTATGGTTGTTGCAGTAACCGAAATCAATCTACTAGATTTTGAAAGGTATAATCCCGAATCTAATTTTGGGTGTACGGATTTTATTTTGATCGTTCAACATCAAAAAAAATTTAATTTAGAACCTATTTCGGCGATTGCCTGTCCAGTAATTTTTTTATCAAAAAATAGTATTCAAATCATTGATCTTGGTAGTTTGCCTCCAACAATTGGTATCAGAGCCGTTTTGATTATGTTTACGGTTAATCGAGGGATCGAAAAAATTTAAAACTGTGTTAACTTTATTTTGCAGACGTTCTAATCCCGATTTTTTGGTCGTCTTTATATTCATGTTTGATTGAAAGTGTGGATGATGATTATAATTTAATTTTTAATCATGAGAGTTAATGGTGATAGTTTTAGGCTTTTTAGATCGATTGAGCCTTTGGGACGTAAGTTTTGATGTAAAAACTTGGAATCTTTCGAATCATGTGATTTTTTGAAATTAATAAATTTATTTTAATTAAATAGTTTTTATAATCCTAAAAAATATTTTAAAAAACTAAGTTGGAGATGGAATTTATTCACAGATAAATTCCGCGGTCTCTATGACATGTTCGTAGGTGATGTAATTAATTCTACGTGTTGGCAGTAAGGTCTTCCTCCCCATCAGACAGAAGCAATTTGCAGTATTGTCGGTACGAATCTCTTTCAGTGATAATTCTAGATAATTGTTAGTGTGGATCATTTCTCCATCTGAAGGGTTCATTGCAAAGCAATTGATTCAAGATTAGGTGGTGGTTAACACTTAGCTGTAAATAATAGTATCCTCTCTATCTGAGTCACTACTATTATTTACTGAACCGAAGTTATGTCAGCTATTTAATTTTACTTGGCATGGTCTGTTGCCTAAATAATAAAATTAATAGGAATTGACGTGTCTGGACAAACGATGAACAGTAGATGTCCTTCCATCGAGACATATTATTCACAAGATACCAAGCTGTTGGCGAATTTTTTTTTTTTAAATGGTATAGAGAACCAATTTAAAATAATTAATGGTTTCTAATTATATAATTCTCAGAATTAAAATGACTTTTAATTCACTTGTAGTTATACTCAAAGAAAACAAACTAACGGGGCCAAACTATGTAAACTGAAAAAGGAATATGGATATAGCTTTAATTGCCGAGTGTATTCTTAAGATACTAAGAAATGAGTTTATTTTTGAAAAAGGATTCTTCCTCTAGGAAAAAAGGCAAGAAGAAGAAAAAGGTTCAGAAAGATGGTGACATGATTTTCAAGATAGTTAGTGGGCTACGGACTAGTGTGAAAAAGTCGAAAGGTAGACGTTTTTACTGTAACCAGACACGACACTGAAAAAAATAATGTCCAGTTTATCTCAGCAAGCTGAACAATCAGGGTAATTTCTGTTCATTGGTTGTAAAAATATATTTAGCGGTGTTATCTAGTGGTACCTGGTGTGTAGATATGAGAGTCACTAATCATATTTCCAATTCATTGTAAGGGTTCTAGAAAACCCAACAACTTAGTGATGGGAAGATTTATTTGCATATGGGTAATAATATAAAAGTGACAGCAGTTGCAGTGGGAGATGTCACTCTCAATTTTAGTAGATATCATATTTTAATATTGAGAGATTGTTTTTATGTACCTTCCATTAGAAGGAACTTAGTTTTCGTTTCTAGATTGGCTAAAGACGGATATTTAGTTTATTTTAATAACTCTGTAGTTATTAAGGATAATAAACGAGTTATCTGTTCTGATACATTGGTAGATGATCTTTATATTATTACTCCAATCTTTTCTATATTACAACTAACTAAAATGAATAACACATCTATTTTACCATATAAGAAAAAGTTTCCTTCTTTAATGAACCAAACGTTTTTTTGGCACTTACACTTGGGTCATATTAATCTAAAAAAGATAAACAGACTGGTAGCAGATGAGCCTTTGAGTTCATTAGAAGTGGAGACATTTTTAGTCTGTGAATCTTGCTTATAGGGTAAAATGACCAAGAGGCCCTTTTTGGCCAAAGGTTATAGAGCTAAAGAACCGTTAGAGTTGGTAATTCTGATGTGTGTGGTCTTATGACAATCCAGATTAGAGGTGAATTTGACTATTTCGTTAGTTTTATTGATGAGTATTCAAGGTATAGATACATTTATCTAATGCACCGTAAGTCTGAATGTTTTGAAAAATTCAAAAAATTTAAAGCGAAGGCGGAGAAGTATCTAGATAAAAGTATCAAGTCACTACGATCCGACCGTGGTGGCGAGTACCTCTTTGGAGAGTTTAAGAATTACTTGTCATCAGAAGGGATTACATCCCAGTTGACTACACCGGACACTCTGCAACAGAATGGTGTAACAGAAAGAAAGAATAATATTCTTATGAAGGTGGTAAGGTCGATGATGAGTTATTCAAAATTACCCAATTGGTATTGGAGACTTGCATTAGAGACAACGGCTTATATTATGAACTTGGTACCTTCTAAGTTAATACCTTTAACTCCCACAAAATTGTGGACTGGGGCAAGCTTAGTCTGAGACATATTCGAATTTGGGGGTGTCCAGCACATATGCTGAAAGGGAACGCTAGTAAGTTGGAACCGAGGACAGGAATCTGTTTCTTTGTCGAGTATCCTAAGGATACACATGGTGGTTTATTTTATAATTCTAAGGATAAAAAGGTCATTATTAGCACTAATGTTCGATTCTTGGAAGAGGATTATATTATAGATCACAGACCTAAAAGTAAAATTATTCGAGAAGAATTAAGAGAAAATACCAGTAGAACGGAAGAGAAACCACAAGTTACTGATATTCCATTGCCTCGTCGCAGTGGGAGGATTATCGAGACAGGT
The DNA here is from genome assembly GCA_032270985.1 of Heliamphora pulchella. NCBI lineage: Eukaryota > Viridiplantae > Streptophyta > Magnoliopsida > Ericales > Sarraceniaceae > Heliamphora > Heliamphora pulchella. Next base: position 1,842 of record JAULJZ010126854.1, on the reverse strand, counting down.
ATAGATCCCGAACCAAATTAGGGTGCTACCATTAACATGCTAGAAGAGCATGTGAGTAATGGTGCACATGGTTCAGATTCTGCACAGCACGATACTTCTAGTACACAAACACAGGTATTGTCTCGTCGTAGTGGAAGGATTATTCATCAATCCGATCAGTATATGTTCTTGAGAGAGTCTTTTGAGAGAATTCTGATAGAATTGGATACCAAACCCTGTAACTACAATGAAACACTTCATGACAAAGATGCAGATCTTTGGCAAAAGGTTATAAATTCAGAGATGAAATTTATGTATTCTAATCAAGTCTGGAAACTTATAGAATCACCTGAAGAGATAAAACCCATTTGATGCAAGTGGATCTACAAGAGGAAGAGAGGAGTAGGCGAGAAGGTAAAAATCTACAAAGTTAGGTTTGTTACAAAAGGGTTCACTCAGAAAGAAGGAATCGATTATGAGAAAACTTTTTTGTCGGTAATCATGCTTAAGTCTATCTGGATTCTCTTATCCATTGCGGCTCATTTTAATTATGAAATTTGGTAAATGAATGTCAAGAAAGTTTTTCTTAATGAAAGTCTTGACGAGTGTATCTATATGATACAACCAGATGGTTTCATAGCAAAGGGCCAGAAGCACATGTTGTGCAAGCTTAAGAGATCTATTTATGGACTTAAGCTTGCATTGAGGTCTTGGAATGCTCGGTTTGATCAAGCCATAAAGTTTTATGATTTTGATTAAAGTCCAGATGAGTCTTATGTGTACAAGAAACGTGACGAAAGCGTGGTGGTTTTTCTAGTACTTTATGTAGATGATATCTTACTCATTGCAAACGATGTGGGGGTGTTATCTTCTGTAAAAATATGATTATCTGGATAGTTCGATATGAAGGACTTGGGAGAAGCCAGTAACATATTTGGGATCAAGCTTTTGCGAGATCGAAAATAAAGGATGTTGAGCTTATCACAAGTAAAGTACATCGATGACATCCTTACTCATTTTATCATGCAGGATTTCAAGAAAGAGTTTCTTCCTTTTAGGCATGGAATCACTCTATCAAAGGATCAGTGTCCTAAGACATTTGATGAAATAGAAAAGATAAAAGCGGTTCCTTATGCTTCAGTAGTATGAAGCCTAATATATGCTATCTTTGTATTAGACCCAACATTTGCTTTACCGTTGGCATGGTTAGCAGATATCAGTCTAATCCAGGACAGGAGCATTGAACTGCAGTAAAGAATATAATTAATTACCTGAAAAGGATTAGGGATTTATATTGGTTAACTAGGAAGACAGTCTAGTACTATTAGGGTACACAGCTCGGACTTCCAGTCTAATAAAAATTCTCGTAAGTCTATCTCAGGTATGTGTTTACCTTGGGAGGTGGAGCTATAAGTAAGAGGAGTATTAAGCAGTCCTACATTGTTGATTCCATCATGGAGGCCAAGTACTTGGTAGCTTCTAAAGCTGCCAAGGTGGCCGCTTAGCTTAGGAAATCTAGATGTGGTGCCTTTAGTTCAATCGGCTATTACACTTTATTGTGATAATAGTGGAGCGGTTGCAAACTTGAAGGAGCCAAGAGTCCATAAGAAAAGAAAACACATTCAACGTAAGTATCACATGATACAAGAAATCGTACAGATGGGTGATGTTGCTGTGACCAAGATTGTATCAGAGAACAACCTTACAAATTCTTTTACAAAGAGCCTACCGATTAATATTTTTGATAGTTATGGAGAGGGCATTGGAGTCAGATGTATGGCAGCATAATTTTGAGTATATGTGAGAGATTGTCAGAGTTGTATACTAAAAATCATGAATTTTATTTGATTTTAGTATTTAATT
>JAULJZ010126843.1:0-11032 GCA_032270985.1 Heliamphora pulchella | reverse complement strand
AGATACGACATACAGATCATCTGCCAATGTACCAGAACAAATAAAATGTTTATTTTTCTTCACAACCACAGAGTTACCAAAATGAATAGAATATTTGTTCTTCATTAAGATCGAGACTAAAATTAAATTTCTTCTAATCGAAGGTACATAAAGACAATCTTTCAAAAGAAATATCCTATCTCTACTAAAACTGAGAGTGGCATCTCCTTCTTTAACTGCTGCCACCCTTGTATTATTATCCATGTGCAGGTATATTTTTCCATCACTAAGCTGCATGGTTTTCTGGAATCCCTACAAAGAATTGGAAATATAATTAGTGGCTCCCATATCTACACATCAGTTACCGGTAGATAACACCGCTGAACATGTTTCAACCACCAATGAATAGAAATTACCTGATTTGTTCTACTTATTGAGAGAAATCGAACACTGCTTTTTTCAATGCCCAAACTGGTTACAGTGATAACACTTGCCTCTCAGCTTCTTTACACATCTTTTAGGTCCTTAATTGCTTTTGGAGCTATGCCTTCCTGTGTCTGAACCTTTTTCTTCTTTTTATCTTTCGGTTTAGATGAAAAACCCTTCTCAACCACATACACAGAACCTGGCTTCGTAACAACACTCTTGGCTGCTTAAAGTTCCTTAAGAAGTTTTGCCAATGAAAAGTTGAGATTATTCGTGGTGTACTTCAGGCAAAACTAATTAAAACTTATAGGCAGTGACTGAAGTATGATATCAACCTGGGTTTCCTTATCAATTTTAGCTCCAAGGATCTCCAGTTCATTTAGAAGACTGATCATCTTCAGAGCATGATCCCTAACTAGGGTGGCATCAGCCATGTTTGCAATCATTAGAGACTTCATGGGCACCTTCCTAGCAGCACGATTTTGATCCCCAAATATGTTTTTGAGGTTCATATTCATGTCATAGGCACTAGGCATAAACTGATGCTGATACTGCAAAACATTTTACATTGAAGCCAAAATGTAACAACGAGCCATTTGATAAGCCTTTTGCTACTTCTGATTGGCCAGGGTTTCCTGTTTGGTTGCCCTCACATCAGGTACCGGTGGATATATCTCAGTTAATACAAACTTGTAATCCTCGGCAGTTAAGACAATGTCCAAGTTTCATTTCAAGTCAACATAATTTGGTTCCGCAAGTTTGTTTTCTTTGAGTATTGAAGCGAGTGGGTTGAAAGTCATTTTAATCTTGAGAATTACATAATTAAAAAATATCATTAATTATGATGAAAAAAATTTTAAATTTATTTTAATTTGGTTCCCTCTACTATTTGAAAAAAAAATCACCAGCAGCCTAGTACCTTGTGAATAGCATGCCTCGATGGGAGGACGTCTACTATCCATCATATAACTAGACAGGCTAATTCCTATTAATTTTACTATCTAGGTAACTGTCCCTATCTAGTAAAATTAAATAACTGACATAGTTTCGGTTTAGTATATAATAGCAGAGATTCAAATGGAGTGGATACTATTATATACAGCTAAGTGTTAATCATCACCTAATTCCAATTCAATCGCTTCGCAATGAACCCTTTAGATGGAGAAGTCATCCACACTAACAATTATCCAGAATTATTCCTAAAGAAGATTTATACTAGCGATATCACAATTAATCTGTCCGATGGGAAAGAATACCTTACTGCCAACGCGCAAAGTTTAGTTACATTGTCTACAAATTGGTAATGGAGACCGCAGAATTTATCTGTGAATAAATTTTCTCTTCCACTTAGATTTTTAAAATATTTTTTAGGATTACAAAAATTTATTTAATTAAAATAAATTTATTAATTTCAAAAATCACACGATCTGAAAGAATCAAGCATCTTTTCGTGTACACGATTCCAAAGATTTTTGTTTTCCAAACTATCTTTTCATGTTTAAATGCGTAATAAATAAAATTTAATAAATACACAGTTTTTCCTTTAACTTTTCAATTAAAGTAGTGATTAAAGGAATTTATTTATTTTATTTTTGTTCCACATTTTTTGAAAAATAATAATTTATTTTGATTAAATATTTTTTCATTTAGTTAATTCAAAATATGAAAATAATTACCATGTTTTTTTAAGATATTCGATTTTATGAAAAATCATCTTAAATGTGATATTTTGTAAAAAATAAAATATCTAAAGTTTTTCCATTTAATAAAAAACTTTATTTAAAAAAATTTAATTTAAATTTTCATTACAAAATATTTTAATTAAAATTAAAATTTTAAATTAATTAAATTAATAAGATAAATAAAATAGATATGCAATATCCATGCAGTTCATATATATATATATATATATAAACATGATATGCATATATTCCGATTTTATTATCAAAATGAAATGCTGAAGCGTTTCAGTCTCCTGTAGAGGATAAGCTGCAATAATCTTCTTTCTTGTCAGTTTACTGTATCTTGATTGCATCAAGCTTTCCTAATATTGTGTCATACACTCATATATCATATCACAATCTTTAAACATATCAAAAATCGATCAAAACAGCCCCAGAAAAATAGCACCACCAGCTGCCACCACAAACTGTCACCGCCACCTTTAGGCGACTTTTGCCGCTTCATCTGTGCTCTATTTTCGACGCTTTTTATATGAAAAAATTTCTCGAAAGGTACTATTTTTGTCAAAAAATATGCTCGAAAACTACCCAAAAAATAGCTGAAAAAACTGTTCGAACTAGTGTCACCGCCCCAAATAGTGAGTTGTCTGGTCTTTTTCCAGTGGCTCTTTTGCGTCTGTTTTTTCTAGAAAAATAGCTCAGATATCCAGCAACCTATTGCTTCAAAGAATGTCTTGAAAACAGTCAAAAAAAGTCTCAAAAAATAGCCCAAACAGCGCCTGTTGCGCAGCCACCACTGCTGAAAAATGGCCTGTTGTTTTGTGCCTTTTTATACATTGTTTGGCCCAGTTTTTTAATGATTTTTGAACAGTATTTTAAGGTATATTTATTGCTATTTTATGCCTAAAATTTTTTCAAAAAATAGTTCCAAAAATGGCCTGAAAAATCATCAAAATGGCCACCGAACCGCCACCGGCAAAGCCGCCGGTGGTGGTGCTATTTTGCTGATTTTTTCCGTTATTTTTGACTTACTTTTGTTATTGTTTTTAATCCATAAATACTGTAAAAAAAAAATTCACCAAAAAAATTATTAAAAACTTACTGCGATCTGTGGCCCATAAAAACCCGAAACCACCGCTGGTGCCGTCGCCTGTTCATCGTGTTCTTAGATATTCAACTTGTTCTTAAATAATCTAAATTGATATTTAAAAATAAATAACTAGCTATTACATCGATCTTATGTCCTGAAAGCTCACATTCGATCTATCACGATCAACTAACGTAATTTAAAAAAAATAAATAATCATCATTCACATATTCAATCAAACATGAAATAAATGACGATCATAGAATCGGGATTAGAATGCCTGTAAAACCAGGTTAGCACAGTTCTAAAACTACTCGACCCCGGTAATTGTAAACAAAAAATAGAACGGTTCTGATACCAATTGTTGGAGGCAAATCTGCTAAGGCCATTGTTTTTGCAAATGATTTTTGGTAAAAAATTAACTGGATGGGCAAATATCGAAACGGGCTCCGAATAAAATTTTTGACGACGAACGATCAAAAATAAAACCCGTGCAACCATAGTTAATTTAGAAGAATACCTCTTACTGATCGATTTTTCAACTACGATTTGATTCTAAGTTGAAACTCCCGTCAAACCTTCTACTGTATTCCCTTCTATGATTCCCGGATATAGTGTGGGTTATAATCCTCTGAGAACTCGTACCAGCAGAACCTAGATAGCTTCAGTCTTGAAGATAAGTTATGAAACTGGTTCAGCCTATCCGCATATTTATAGGGGTACAGTAGGGACCTGTGGAGTAATTATAAGTCAGACGTCTGGTGAAACACAGATACGCATCAGCAATTTTCATAATTAAGAAAACTTCATAGCGGTATCTGTAATTATGAAAAACTAGCAGCGATTTCTGTAATTTTTATAAAATACTAAATTACAGTTCACACCACTAAAGAACTATAATTGCACTCTGATCCACAATCTCAAGACCATCTTGCAATGAGCTCCTGTTATTAAGTACATAACATTTCTCTCCACGTTAAGATTCTTCATACCCGCCAATTAAATTTAATTACTGATAATTTAATTTAATCGGTATCTTGTAATTCCTTAAGCCCTTTCGCTTAACTGATTTGACCACTGAATAATCAAATCCTCCTACAGGGTTTAGCCCGATCAAAACTTATAAGTTTTTTTAAGGGGGTATCGTCAATCCCAATCTTTCGGAACGTGAATTTCGTCAATAATTAATATTCACCATATAAATAATACCGCTATCCAACTCACTAAGAATATTGATCCATATAAGATCGCATCCTCTAATGAATCAAAACAACGAATATTGAATATACGCAAATCAATAATTATTTCAGGATTAAAAGCGTAAGCATTATTCATAATAACTTTAAGGTGTGAATAATTTATATAGTCAGTATATAATTAATTACTCTAATGTGTCATGTTCAATACATACAAAGTGTACTAGCACAGAGAGTCAGAACTATAATATGATACAATTATCTGTTCTCCGTAACCAAGATAGGTTTACTAAAACTCTGTGGTACAATCGTACCGATGGTTTATCTATTTTCATCTAAATTGTGAACATAAAACTTATATTCTACAAGAACAAAAAATCTGATATTCTGTGTGCAAACCGTACTCTACACACCAGGTTAAATACTATACAGAATAAACGACAATCATGCATAACATTAAAGAAATGATATACATACATTACTCATTAAGATTATCATAAAATGAAAAATTAATTTTTTAAAAAAATAAAATTAAATACTAAAAATATAATTTTTAGTTTACCAACCCTAACACAACTGCCACCTTAGAGTGTGGGACCGCCATGTTAAAAGTATATAGTACCAGGCCGCCAACTTCAACACCTGGTGACCGCCATCTATCCCTTGCACTTTCTGGAAACCACCACTATGCATGATGGCGATCGCCATGTTCAAAAGTGCCCAGCATGTTATTTTGAAGTTTCTGTAGTCTATGATTTTTGAAACTTATATAAGGCAACGAATTTTAAGAAAACAATCAAAGATAAGTCATGCAAATAGATGTATATATAAAATGCAGTGAATGACACGAAGGCCCAAATGTATCAGAATGTATGTGAGACAGGGGCATCCAGGCCCATCAAACAAATAAACTAGGACACGTAGGCCTATAAAACTAATGTATCAGAATGTATCAAAATGTATGAAAATGGGAGGGAATCTCTAATGTCTCTGACGAACTCGGCAAAAAGAGGGGCCAATGTCTGAAGGGCCAACCTTGGATGAGTCTAACAGCTCCTCCAGATCATCACTGTCATCACCATCACTGCCAAAAGAGGAAGAAACAACTCGGGAGTAGCTCCGAGCAGATGAAATGGATCATTGAGTATAGCAAGCTCGGGAAGAAGCACGAGACCCACGATCTCGTGCCGGGGCCTAAACAGGGACCTTTGGCTGGATTGGAACCTGCAACTGTACTATGCCGGTGGCTAGTATCAGTAGATGTTAAAAGGAAATAAAGGTAAGAATAGAGTACGAAACAAAACAAAGAAGTCAAAGAAGATAGAAGATACTCACTACTACAACTGGCTGGGGGACAAAGGCAACCCCAGCTGCACGTAGAGCGTCATCCTGCTAGCGAATCAATGTCCGCATGACCTTCACCACCAGCATGAGGTGATCTAGCCAGGCCTAGTCTGTCTGCCAAAAAGTAATAAGAGCTAAGTAGTCTAAATAGAGAAAAGACATAAAAGAAAATAGTGAAAAGAAGATTAAACCTGGGCATGCATTGGTCTATACTCTAGGGCCAGAGGAACTGGGATAGGGATGTCGAAAGGATACCCAGTGACAAGGATCAATACAATCCAGGGTACTTCAACTGCTCCAACTCCAGCAGGTCCCCCAGCAGCTCCAGCAGCAGCACCAGCAGCTCCAGCAACAGCATCAGCTCCAACTCTAGCTCCAACTCCAGCGCCAACATTAATAGCCTCTAGTGCCCGTCTCTTCCTTCTACCTACAGGCGTAGCCGGGCTAAGACCCAGTGGTCCTAACAGATGTGCCCGGGCCCATGCTATGTAGTCCCCCTCAGGTCCTAACAGCTCTATAGTATAGGTCTCCATCATCTCAAGTACATGTTAACTTGGCTCATATGGCTGTCCTGCGCATACGAACTGGAGAAGAAACTAAAATTCCAAGATGATCAAGACTTAGAGACTGGTGAACCACCCTCTCTGCTAAGTAGTACTCTTGATAGAAAGGTCCCTTTAGCAGGATCCGCATCGAAGAGGCATCACGACTGCGCATTAAGTCCTCGCCAGCTCAATTCTCCATCCCCTACTAAACATCCCAGTGAAGCTGTAGAATTTCAGTGAACAGTACAGTGATCAAAGAGCAATGTTCAGTAAATAGAGAACAGTAATCAGTATAGTGAGCAGTGAACAGAACAAAGAACAAAGGATAGTGTGCAGGGAACAGTGATTAGTACAATGAGCAGTGAATGATGCAGAAAAAGAGAATAGTGATCAGTACAGTGAGCAATAAACAATACAGAATAATGAACAGGAAGAGGTACAGTAGAATAAACTAAATGGTGCCTGATTTGGGGTTAGTCGATCTTGAGATGCTCAGAATCTGTCCAAGTCCTTTTCTTCGATTTTCTTCCCCTTCAGACCTCGAGCCCACTAAGCTGCACGAGGAATAACCAGAGGGTCGGCAGAAGAGTTCATTGGGACATAAAACCTACGGAACTCATCGGTCCAAAGCTGTAAAGAGAATATGGTAGCAAGAAGAATAGATAACAGAAGAAATAAATGAACAGTATGCAGAAACTGAAACATACCTCCAGACCCTCAAGTATCCCCCATGCTGAGCCCTTAGGGGAATCTGGTTAAGGTCCACATCGAGCCATAGAGTGTAGCAATAGTAGCTCCTCCCCAGTCATATGTGGCTACTCGGTCGAGGCGGGAGAGGGCGCCGAGATAGTGAAGATGCACGATATTCGCCTTGTTTGAAAACAAGGAGGTACTGAACATATCCAGCAAAAAACTACGAGCGACCCACTCGTAGTGACGGGGCTCAGTGCAGTGGAAATGACGAAAGCGCTCGAAAAACTAGGTATAGCTGACTCTGTTTCTGTCTATCTGAACTAAAACTGCGCCAAGTAAATAAGTCAGGGCATCGGCTGAGCGAGCAATGAATAGATCGAATGGGATAGGAGCTCCTTTAACCCAGATGCCAGTAATCATACCAAAGTCAAGAGGCGTTAATGTAGCCTCAAAAAAGGTGAAGTGAAAGGTGTTGATGGTATCCCACCACCTCTATGCCAGGGCTGTCAGTTAGACCCGATCATTACTTGTCCTACCCAATAAGGGTATGATTCTAGTAAAGCCGGAGGCATCAACGAAAGCCCGGCTAGGAGCAGGGAGGGCATCGTACCACTTCAACACCTTACCAGAGGCGGAGCTGCCAAATCCATAGACATACTGGCCAACCTAAAAAGAAGAATATGATCAGAAAAAATAATAAGAATAGTTAAAGTAAATGGAATGCAAAAAATACAGAAAGCAATAAAAAACCCTGAGTGCGTGTGTATGTGTGACGACCATTCGGTTCTTTTAAGCCCAAGAAGACTAGGCACCCAAAGCCCCGGTGAGCCAGGCAAATCTTTTAACCTTAGGTTTGTATGTGTGTGACGACCCTTCGGTTCTTTTAAGCTCTAGAAGACTAAGCACCCTAAGCTCTGGTGAGCTAGGCAAATCTTTTAACCTTAGGTTCGTGTGTGTGTGGTGATCCTTCGGTTCTTTTAATCCCAAGAAGACTAGGCACCCTAGGCCCTGGTGCACCAGGTAAATCTTTTAACTCGAGGTTCATGTGTGTGTGACGATCCTTTAGTTCTTTTAAGCCCTATAAGACTCAGCACCCTAGGCCCCGGTGAGCCACAAAAATCTTTTAACCTTAGTTCGTGTGTATGTGACGATCATTCGGTTCTTTTAATCCCTAAAAAACTAGGTACTCTAAGTCCTAGTGCGCCAAGAAAATCTTTTAACCCTAGGTTCGTATGTGTGTGACGATCTTTTGGTTCTTTTAAATCTTAAAAGACTAGGCACCCTAAGCCTTGGTGAGCGAGGTAAATCTTTCAGCCCTAGGTTCGTGTGTGTGTGACGACCCTTCGGTTCTTTTAAGCCCTAGTAGACTAGGCACCCTAAGCCCTACTGTGCTAGATAAATTTTTAAACCCTAGGTTCGTGTGTGTGTGACGATCCTTTGGTTCTATTAAGGCCTAGAAGATTAGGCACTCTAAGCCCTAGTGAGCCAGGCAAATCTTTTAACCCTAGGTTCGTGAGTGTGTGATGACCCTTCAGTTTTTTTAAGCCCTAGAAGACTAGGAACCTTAAGCCCCAGTGAGTCAGGCTAATCTTTTAAACTTATGTTCATGTGTGTGTGATGATCATTCGGTTGTTTTAAGCCCCAGAAGACTAGGCACCCTAAGCCCTAGTGCGCTAGGCAAATCTTTTAACCCTAAGTTCGTGTGTGTGTGACGATCATTTGGTTCTTTTAAGCTCTAGAAGACTAGGCATCCTAAGCCCTGGTGAGCCAGACAAATCTTTTAACTCTAGGTTCATGTGTGTGTGACGATCCTTCGATTCTTTTAAACTCTAGAAGACTAAACACCCTAAACCCGGATGGGCCAGGTAAATCTTTCAACCCTAGGTTCGTGTGTGTGTGACAATCTTTTGGTTCCATTAAGCCCTAGAAGACTAGGCACCCTAAGCTTTGGTGAGCCTGGCAAATCATTTAACCCTCAGTTCGTGTGTGTGTGATGATCATTCGATTCTTTTAAGCCCTAGAAGACTAGGCACCTTAAGCCCTGGTGCGTCAGACAAATCTTTTAACCCTAGGATCGTATGTGTGTGACAATCCTTTGATTCTTTTAAGCCTTAGAAGACTAGGCACCCTAAGCCCTGGTGAGCCAGGATTTGTGTGTGTGTGACAACCCTTCTGTCCTTTTAAGCCCTAAAAGACTAGACACCCTACGCCTTGATGCGCTAGGCAAGTCTTTCAACCCAAGATTTGTGTGTGTGTAACGATTCTTTGATTCTTTCAAACCGTAGAAGACTAGGCACCCTAAGCCCTCGTGAGCTAGGAAAATATTTTAACCCTTGATTCGTGTGTGTATAACGATCCTTCGATTCTTTTAAGCCCTAGAAGAATAGGCACCTTACGCCCTGGTGGGCCAGGAAAATCTCTTAACCCTAGGTTCATGTGTGTGTGACGATCCTTTGGTTCTTTTAAGCCTAAGAAGACTAGGCACCCTAAGCCATAATGAGACAAGAAAATCTTTTAACCTTAGATTCGTGCGTGTGTGACGATCATTCGGTTCTTTTAAGCCCTCGAAGACTAGGTACCCTAAGCCCTTGTGAGCCTGGCAAATCTTTTAACCCTAGGTTCATATTTGTGTGATAATCCTTTGATTATTTCAAGCCGTAGAAGACTAGGCACCGTAAGCCCTGGTGCTCCAGGTAAATTTTTCAACCCTAGGTTCGTGTTGGTGTGACGATCTTTTGGTTCTTTCAAGCCCTAGAAGACTAGGCACCCTAAGCCCTGGTGCGCCAGGCAAATCTTTTAACCCTTAGTTCGTGTGTGTGTGATGATCCTTTAGTTCTTTCAAGCCCTCGAAGACTAGGCACCATAAGCCTTGGTGCGCCAGACAAATCTTTTTAACCCTAAGTTCGTGAGTATGTGACAACCTTGTGGTTCTTTTGAGCTTTAGAACACCAGGCACCCTATGCCCTGGTGCGCCAGGCAAATCTCTATCCTAAATCACCCTAGATTTTATGATTTTCTCTAAAAAATATATAAATAAAAAAAAAATCATCCCTTGGATTTTATGTTTTTTTCCCAAATTTTAAAAAACAATGAATGAAAAATCTCCTCTTAGATTTTATGTTTTTTTTTTCTATAAAATAAAAACATGTAAAATCACCTCTTAGATTTTATGGTTTTTTCTAAAAAATAAAAAATGAAAAAAATTACCCCTTGCATTTTATGCTTTTTTCCCGAAAGTAAAAAATAAAAAAAAAACTCCCTTAGATATTACGCTTTTCACAAAAAATAAAAATTAAAAAAAATCACTCCATTAGGTTTTATGTTTTTCCTCAAAAAATAAAAATAAAAAATCACCTCCTTGGAATTTATGAAAAAACAAAAATAAAAATTCACCCCCCATTTTGTTCGCATCTAAACCCTATCCCTAGTGTTCTTATTCTTTTCGAATCTCCTTTACATAACTACTTAGCTAGTTTTTCAGTCCAGTGTCCAGGTTCGTTATTTTAATGTCTAGTTTTTTAACAGATCTCGATATTGCATATAATTATCATAGACATCACATCGCAAAATAATAAGTCACAGGGGATCCTAAACATGTATTTTTGTTTGAGACATAAAAGTAAAACATTCTTTGTTACTGAAAGAAAGAGACAGGAGAACCTATCGGGGGACACCTGTTTGAAATATGCTAAGTCGGCTCTCGGAGGAGGACACCAGCAGCAACGGCATCGACAGGAGGCTCGTAGCCCCTCATCCCACCTAAGCCCAAGCGGTGGGATGCCGGAGCATAGGTTTGTGGATCAAAGGGTGTGGAAAGTCCCTCTCCAGCATGAGGATCCAAGAAATCTACAATCTCGGCCTCGGCAGCAGCTGTAGACACCCCAATTTGACCCCGCCTAATTTTAGGCGAATCCGATGATGAAAATAGGTGAATTAGTGCCTCCGTACGGTCCTCGGGAAGTGATCCAAGCTCGGTACTTGAACCCGGAACCTTCAAACCAATAATTTTGACGAACCATCGAAACTTGCTGCCCAAGTAAGGCGACCGCCAACTCTCATCATGGCGCCCGCCATAGAACT
>JAULJZ010126832.1:0-11032 GCA_032270985.1 Heliamphora pulchella | reverse complement strand
CCTCATCTTTTAATAGTTGCATTGATTATATTCTTGCATACCTTTCCTTATTGCAATATTAAAAGATTTCTGAAAAGTTTTTAAAATTTCTTTAAAATAGAAAAGACCCAATTCACCCCCCTCTTGGGTTGCCTAGAACTAACAAAGCATGTAACAACATATTTCTAACAAAACGTTTTAAAGGCTGAGACTCAACCCCAAGGGTTAGCTCCAAACCTCCAAAACACGTTTTTCACAAAACCTCCGTTTTCTAAATCACTTTTTTGAAAACCACGGATATCAACACATCCGAACCATGTAATAAACCAAGAAAGGCATAAAAATCCACTTTTTACCCAAAAACCAAAGTTTAAACATGAAAACCACATTTAATATATTTTCTACCATGTAAAAACACATATAACTGCATATAACACCCTTTAACAACAGTAGGGTCTAGAATCCTACCTCATTGAGCCAAAGCTCGACGTCTCAAAAATCGAACCTTGATGAAACAGAATTCTGTCCAGATGAACGCGAAGCTCCCGACACCAATATCAAGAATCCACTGTTAGTTTGCTAAAAACCTAGCCCCGAACCCATCAAAATCTAGAGAGAAGGCAGAGAAAACCAAAACTTAGCTTAGAAGTAATGAATTTCCAAAATATCTCAGCCCCTGGATATTTATAGAAACGGCAAAAATTTTCTGTCTAGTCGACCGAACTCAGAATTCTCGATCCAGTCGGCTGGGCCAACCTCTCTAGTCGACCGAATTGCTGGGCAATGTGTTGTTCGACGTAAAACAGGTTTTTAAGCCTTAAACCAAGTCAAACTCGCCTCTTCCAAACCCGAAAAAGCGTGAAACTCTTATACACTTGCTATTCCACTATAAAGAAACAAAACCCATCACACCAAGGTCAACGGTTAACTCAAACTCCGTCAATACTTCAAGTATTTTCAAAATAAAATGGGTGAGGGTCTCACAACTATCTCCTTCTTAAAGGAATTTCATCCCCGAAATTCATCGCTGAACGCAAGCTAAACACCAGCCCATCAACTATCAACAATCTTTGATGTAAACCCAGCGATACCACACAATGGCACAAGTGCTCCTGCCACTGAAATCCCAAACCGTCGTCACAAAACTAATACACAACTTGAAGATTCGATCTCCACACAAACTGCCCACACGTGCAAGTTCCACTGATACTACTGTCATCCAGGAAACATCCATAAACATTAGATCAAGATCCAACTCATGCTGCCAAACCCCAACACAGAACTCTCACCAAACACAACTACTCCAGCGACAAACGTAAAGCAAGAGACCAATTCACCACAGTACTTGATCTCAAACATGCTCTATGCTCGAACACAGAGACTATCACCCTCGTCCTCATTGTCACATACTGGCTCAATCAAACCTCACAATACACACCAAGGACTATCTCCACAAGTCCAAACACACGACGTTAAACTCCGACATCGGTCACAAGAAGTCACACAACTCGCGCACAAACTTTACTCAAGTCCTGACAATCACCAGATGACCACCGACTTTGATACCACATCATCACCCTACAGATGCCAACATCTCCATTACTGAAGCTGTCATGACACCGATCTACGAGCAACAACACAACACCCACTCTAGAGAGAAGCTCACTTAACTCTCCTGGAATACCAAAGAACAGATCTGATCAACCTTCAAACCTTCGCCCTCTATTCGATCTTCCATCACGAACTACTGTTCTCACTCAGGAGAAACACCATGTGGCACACCATTGTCCCATACAAGGTTTCACACAACTGAAAATCGATCCAACATCACAGCTACAAAGTCACCTGACTCTAGCGAGTCACTTGACCCAGCACGTCACGTAGACAGAACATCTCATAAGTATCCACCAACTTATATAAACCCCAACCATGTCTCCCATGCGACAGCACGTCATTACGCAGCACTACACAACTTAACGTCTCGCTATCAGATTACTGATACCAAAACTACAAACCAACCTCACATCAAACATGATCCCCACCATCCGATAAAGCGAACATACTGACTGTCATCCGACACCATTCCACAAACGCATAACACATACATCAACCCCTTGAGCCCATAATAACAAAATATTCAGACCCAAGTCACCAACCAAGACCTGCATCTTTCACTTAGCAATTTTCTCACCTCCTGAACGCATCACGACCCTTCTATTCCCAACCAACAATCAATCACGTCGGTTCGAACAGATCACACTAACCAAGACTTCTCAAACTTCGAATCCATCCTGACACGTATCTCACCATACTCTCGGGATCACCATCCGAATAAACAACAGTTATACCAAAACACAACACTTACCACAGTCGATAACCACTGCTCGACTCTAAAAACTTTGAACAGTTCAAAACTCCAAACAAGACCCGAATCCAGACTCACAAAAGTCAATCAAAAATTTACCATGTGAATATCGTAGCCACGCTATTCCGATAAAATTCCTGCTTTGTCTTGAGCTAGAAGAACAACCATACACACAACCCAAAACAAGCTCCACACAATGATGAAGGATTTTTTGCTGATCACTGCACAAAGGACTCTGTGTATCAACACCAACTTTCTTGTCAGTAAGGACAAGCATAAGCATTTCTGGTCCACCAACCTGACCTCACAGGGAACACAATTCCAAAGGGTTCAACCATCATACATCACAAGCCACACTCTGACATGGTATCACAACCTACCAATTTTACTACACTTACATGTACTCTCTTACGGTCTTCCACTACGGGATAATACGAACCCCATCGCGCGATTCCTTACGGTTCCCAATCGTGGGAGCAATCGAATTCCAGGTCATACACACAGACACTCCACATCGTAGAAGGCATACCGCCAGGTGTAACAGCTAAACGCACATACTCATCAACCATCCATTGAAACCACAGAGAATCGACCTCACTAACATCCGAACACGGCAATATACATTTCCCAAGGTACACTCCAAGGATCACAACCCGAATACAAGATCCACAGAGATCTCCACAATCTCAAAACACGGTCAAATCTGAATCAATCAAGAACTCGGCATCTCCACCCAATCGAGATGAAACAACTCGCATCAAATGACCCTCTACAAGGGAAACTCTCCCTCTTTGCCCAGAGAAAAGACAAGGTTCAATAAGGAACCATGACCCAACTTCATTGTACTTCAAGTACACATCAACACTTGACCCCTAAAGAACCCTGTAAACCTTACTTCGAAACCACATCGACCACAGTCTAACAGTCACCGTCCACCTCGATCACGGTACTCAAACCATCTGCTACACCAAGCTCTCAACTCTTCGACATCATTCGTACACATACGAATACCATCGATCTGCACACCTTGTACAACACATCTCATGGGACTACATGCTCATCACTAAGCGTGCACGAAAATACACATCAACATTCAATCGTGCTAAAACCTCACTCAACTAGGTTGCGCTTACTCACCTAACTCCTGCTAGGCAAGTCACAGCCACATTACGGCCTCGAGCCCACTACCCACGCAACTCACACAAAAAGCGCACGACACCATACCAAGGAAACCCAATTGTAAAACCCTTCATCCAAAGTTGCCAAGAACTCCCCTAACCAGGTAGACACCTTTCGTACTTTCGCTCTCAAAGCATACGTCGATCACAGGTATCGTATCCCACAATTTCCCATTTATCGCCCCAGGCTAGCCAAATCACACGGTACCTTACTAAACCGTCTTACCCCATGCTTTGTTCTCATGGACAAACAACATACCCATCTCTGAACCTAAGGTTGAACACAAACAACCTCCAGACATATCACACTCAAGATATGCTGTCTCAGCACAAGCTAACCACACGCACTCAGCACGGTTCTCAAACACGAACTCCTGATCACTAGGGTAACAACCAAACCACAAACCTGAGTTCTCGTAAGAATCTCACAAAACTACTCATCGCAAGTTAGAATCATAACCTGAATCCTCATCCAAGGTCATCAAACCTAACGCTGACTACCAGCAACATCCTGCTGACCACCATCGGTATCCTGATTACCAGGGAATACCTCCAGAACCACACATTCTGCTATCTGAACACACACATGGCCAAGGATTATCACGCTCCCATCCACTATATTCCCGTCTATACTCCATCCTGAGTACACAACTCATGACATAGCATGGCTCAAGACATACATAATCCACCACACGGCCAAACCACACGATTAAACCCAACTCTCTGACGAGTTCCACAACGTACCAAGCGATCGACGCTCAACCCATAACCTTACCTCTGCAACTGATAGCAACCGAGTCGCACATCCAAAACCCAAACCACGGTCTCGTCGTCTCGAAGGGTGTACATGTTATATAAAGAAAACATGAAACACGACAACTTAAGGTCGATCTATCATGTTATTCCCAACACATACCACATAATCATGCTAACACATAGCCACAACAATTATGCAGACACAACACCGATACCAAGGAGAACCGACAAGAATGACGCGTCACTTTGGACAACGTACATAGATTTCTCGCTAGAAATCACATCATCTAAACGTGTTTCTAACTTGACTACCAAGTTTGTTAATCCAAATGCCAAAAGAAAAGACTAATCAATCCTAAGGTCCAGCCTCCATACTCACATATATACGGCATCAACATGCTTATGTTTCAAACACAGGCAACCAAGCACACACACATCTTTCCTCACAAGGTAACGCACCCTCATCCCATAGCTCATAGGTATTCAAACCCAGAGCTCTGATACCAAGTTGTCACGCCCCAAACTCCAAGTCACGCGAAGATCCTACTAACACCATCAAACTGTCCCAACATAAAAAGGGATATAAAACTAAAAAGCTAAAACAAGGTTAAAACCTTTGTAAAATGTACTATCGAGGGTTTATCCAATTTGAAAGAGTAGCCAAGAGACTATGGTCACAGTCCCATAAGCCAAACTTTTTTAAAAAGAAAATATATTTTTCTTTGAGTAAAGAAAATCCTTTAAAAAAATGTAGAAACCGTTCTAAAATCTCCCTTGAGTACAAGAGTTTAAATAAAGTATAAACCATTTAAAAACCCCGTTTGTAGACCATTGCACCCAGTAATGAAAAGTGTAGTAAGAAACTACTGAAAACAACAACCAACCCAAGGTTCTCTCGAAAGCATTAAAACATGCATGCATCCATAAAAATTATATACGCATTACAATATATTATATCCAATATGAAACATATACATAAAGGTATAAACTACCTAATAAAGACCAAACAATAGGGTCTCGGCAACAGCCACCTCTGGGCACCTCAAGGTTACCCCACAGGACCACGTCTACCTGAAAAAGGTTTTACAATAAAATCTCTCACCGTGAGCTGAAGCCCAATAGGAAAAGACAGTAAAGTTATAAGCAGGTTATGCAATTATAAGTATACAGACTCAATCACAAAAGTCAAAAATATTTTTCTCCCAAAGACCACAAGTTTTCCATCAGGCCAACACGAGCCTCAAAAGATTTTCTTTCATAAAACTCCTCATTTCTAATCTTAAAACCATGCATATCATCCTCACAGATATCATGCCACAGTTAAGGGAAAGCAGTAATCAAAAACCTAATTTTTCATCCGGATCACACAACCGAGAACAAAACGTTATTTTTTCACTCGGAACACACGACCGAGGAAAATAAAACGATAAGCTGTAATAAAATAGTATGCTCCACTCAGGCTACACAGCTGAGGAGAAAGAGATGAAATGAGATCTTATGTACCGACTCTGTCACACAGACAAATGTAACAACTATAGACTCCTGTCCATTACCCTAGTCCTGAACCACTGAAGGCCTACTAGGTAATGACAAGTTCTATACGGAGTTACAACAACAACGCCATCCACGGAGACAGTCGACGCCATTCACGGAAGCAACTGACTCTTTATGAATTTTCACGATCGATGGAGGAAGCATCCAATTACTCTTTACGGATTACCAAGACCGATTGAAGAGTTTCCAAACTACATTTACAGGGATTAACCTGAGGGACCATAGCGAACCCACTCTGCGCATGTTTTTGGACTTCCACCAAGGAGAAATAGAAGTCCAACTCATCATACCCACTGTTACGATACATCTATGAAAAATATTTAAAAACCCACAAAGCAGTTCTACATCGCATGTATAAAAGAGATTATCAGTAATCGCCCTCATTAGGGCTGCCAGATTCACCTCGTTCTCTTTCATTTCAGCTGACTTAGTTGGCTGTTCTAACACCCTACAGAGTCTACCTGTCACTGATCTTTTCCAAACTTGTGTTAACTGTGCTTTCCCGGTCCCAATGGTAAAACCTCAGAGAAACCTGGATCCCAGAAGTAGAGTAACTAGTATCAGACTCTTTCCAAGCAAATATTTTGACAACAGGTAGCAAATATCCAAGATACTCGAAACAGCAAATCATGAGCAGATAAATATAGAGACTGAAACAATGCCCCTGCCGGGCTCATACTGACAGCATAATAGGATAACCCGAAAACCAGAAAGACGATTAAGAAGGGGAATCAACTAAATTCTAGAGGGAAAGGTCATCTAAAATGAGGAAACAGACAGCACTTTGGCTGGGACACAGTGCTACGTTAATCGGGCTGGTTCGACCTAAAAATTCTAAGAAAAAAAAAAGGCAGCAAAATGGTAGGGAAATAACTCTCATGGGTATGACAAGGGTTTGAAAGAAACGAGCCTATATTAAAAGGGGGAACCAAAGATCCGGGAAGATCCCGAAGGGGAAAGAAACCTCCCTAAAAATATTTGAAACGAAACACGGGCATGACCCCAGAAAGAAAACTATGATAAGAAAAATCGAATGTGGTGAAAAACAAAACCCGAGTAAGAACCCGAAGGAAAAGCCAGCCTAAGCAAAGGATAACAGAAAACCCAAGTCGAACCCGGAGAAAGAACTAGCCTAAACTTGATCAAAATAATCCTAATAATATACAAACAAAATATACAATGAAGAAAAATACATAATCCTACTAGGGTTAGCAACACCTAATTGGGGGTTCTAAGTTCACCATATGCAAAAGGTCAATTTTGGTCAATCGAACAGGGTACCTTCTGAATAGAGCCGGGTATATACCTCCCATACTTGGAGTGGTGCAGGACATGGTCAAACGGTATGCCTGAACTCTTTTACTACACCTAAGATAGCGTACAGTCAGTAAGGGTTACCCGTCTTCCCAACAATCCCCAAAAAGGATTAACGTTCAGAGCATCAGATCGACCAGGCAGGGGGGTTTGAAGAATAATGCATATGCATGCGAAAATGCAAATGAGAAATTTTATTAAGAACCAATGATATTTTTAAGTCTTGCCCTCTTATTTGATTATATAAACCGGTCCCCAGCAGAGTCGCTAGAAAATACTGTGGCGTTGAGATTTAGGGGTCATTTTGAAAAATATTCAAAAATAAAGAATTCAAAGAATGTTTAGAAAAATCCTTTAACACCTTGAAAACCAAATTTTGAAAACCCCTTTTGTTGAAAATAGAGTCGCCACTTAGTTTTTGAGAAAAACTAAGAAAAACAAAATTGGCTACTGATCTTTAAAATATTAACTAGAGAAAGAGGGTTCGGGGGCTAAGGTACGAATCAGGAAAGGTGTTAGGCACCCCGTTTGTTCAACCGTAAAGTTGACCTCTACTAATCATCATTGGTTCTTTAATATGATTTCTCAAATGCATGCAAATAAAAAAAAATGAGGGTGAAGAGAGAACATTTAAAATCAAGTATAGAAAATATATAAAATATGTACATAACACTCTAAATTAAAATAAATAAAATGGTAAAATCTTAACTCCTATGGCATGCAACTTCTAACTAAATGATACATGAAACATACCCACATGCAATATTGTTTAAACAATCTAAACCGACATGATTTGGTTAAAATAACAAATATGCTAAGTTGCTAAAATTATCTAAACATGGATTACACAAAAATTGACTACACAATTTTGAAATAAAGTAATCAAACCCTAAACTAATATGTACAATATGCATATTATCAAATTATCTAAAAGCGTATAAGAATTTTATGTTTAAAAAAAACTAACTAAAACAATAAAATCTAATAAAAAATATTTTATGTATTATCAAGCAAATATTTGAAACTTTAATTTGAAGAAAAAAGAAATAAAAAAAAGCTTACAAGCCAAAATAAAAATGTTAGAAAATGCTTGTTTAAACTACTAAAAGAAAATCTTATTATTTACATTTTATACTTTTTGAACAAAACAAAAGAAAAGAAAAATAATAGAAATAAAATAAATAAATGAGTTTTTAATTATTGTTCGAGGAGAAAATTACATTATTGACTTGAAATATGAGAAGAATATTACATAAAAGATATTTTTATTGTTTTTGTGCTTTTTTGTGGTTAATAAAATAAAATAAAATAAAAATACTATAGAAGAAAAATTAAGTTGACAAAGGAAAATTTTAAAAGAATAAAAGAAAATTTAACATTTTATATTTTTAAAAGAGAAAATAAAAGAAAATAGAGAAAACTAAAAGAGATGGAAAGAAAAATTAAATTTTCCTTTAAAGAGAAAATTATGATGTTTTTTGTGATTTTTGGTTTAACAAAGTAAAAGAAAAAGAAGATAAAAGAAAATAAAATCATAAAAAAAGAAAATAGATTTTGGTAAGAAAAAAAAGAATACTAATATTACAAGAAAAGAAATGCTAAATGAAATTTTGTAAGGAAATTAAAACTAATACTAAAAAATAAAATAATAGAAAAAAAAATTACACTAATAAAAGAAAGAGAATAAAAGTTAGAAAAAGAAAAAAAAATAAAAATAAAAAAATATTAAATTAAAATAACATCTAAGCTAATATCAAAAGAACATTTAGGTTGGTATTAGTAAAAGAATATTAAACTAAAATTAAAAGAAAAAGAAATGTTAGTATTTAAATGAAATATAAAATTAAAACTTAAAAAAAAGAGGAAATAAAAATGCTATAAAAGAAATTTAAAACTAATAAATAAAGTACTAGAAAAAGAAAAATTAAAGTAATACTAGAAGAAAATAAATACTAAACTAGAAGAAAATAAAATGGAGTATTAAACTAATTAGTACAAGAAAATGAAATAAAATGCTATTGAAATTAAATTTAAACTAAAAACAATTAAATACTAGAACATTAAATTAATGTAAAAGGAAAGAAAAAGAAAAGAAATAAAATACTAAAATTTAAATGGATGTAATATTGACTATTACAACTATTTTTATGTAAGTGCATTGGATTATAACAATTAACAGCATTGATAAATTGTAATTGTTAAAAATATTAGCATTATTTAATGATTTAACAATTTATAATAAGTTTAAAATGTAAATAAATAAACTAACAAAACAAGTAAACTACATAAGATAAAACATGAATTTAAACATAAGTAAAACAAGAATGTAATTGGAACGAATACGTGAAAATTGACCCGATCACTCTAAAAGAGAGAAGATGGAGCTAGAAGGATCAGGGATCCAAACAGAATACTTGGATTGCTATGGAATCCTCAAGTTGAGGAATGTGGGTTTGCAATTTGATCCTCGGGCGATGATCCAAGTTAGGGTTTGGGACTATCGGAGGCTCGGATCTCGGTATTTCAGTAGGGTTTCAGCGTCGGGGCTCAAAATTGCTCAGCGACTCGGCAAAGCTTCTCTCACTAAACCTCTCTATAATTTTTCTCCCTTCAAAATGTACTAGAGGTATAGTATTTATAGAGTTCTTCAACCAATGAGATGCTGCCACGTTTTAAGGCATGTCAAGCCATTTGGAGTTGGCGGCCGCCACAATGTGAGTTGGCGGTCGCCATGTTGAAAAAGGTTCCACAAGGTTCTATTGGCGGTCGCCACAATGAACATGGCGGTCGCCACTTCTAACAATGACTTGGGCAACAAGTTATCGATGGTTTGGTACAACTTCATTGGTTCTGAAGATTTTTGATGGTTTTTGATGGTTGGGTTCAATTACCGAGCTTGGATCACTTCCCGAGAATCGAACTGAGACACTATTCTAACTGTTTTCATCATCGGATTCATCTAAGATAGAATGAGGTCAAATTGGGGAGTTTACAGCCTTGCTTTCATTCATAGATGGCTTGTCCGGGTACAACCAGATTCTCATGGATCCCGAGGATAGAGAAAAGACGATCTTCACTACACCATGGGGCACCTATTGTTATCGTGTAATGCCGTTTGGTTTGAAGAATGCAGGAGCAACCTATTAGAGGGCTGCCACTACTTTACTGCATGACATGATACATAAGAAGGTCGAAATGTACGTGGATGATATGATAGTCAAGTCCAAGGGTCATGGTGGCCACATCATAGCACTGATAAAAGTTCTTTGAAAGGATTTAAAAATACAATATGCGGCTTAATCCACCAAAATGTGCCTTTGGAGTTATTACCGGAAAGATGCTCGGGTTTATGATCACACAACGAGGTATTGAAGTTGATCCTTCAAAGATTAAAGCAATTTTGGAAATGCCTCCTCCGAAGATCGAGCGAGAAGTCAGGGGCTTTCTAGGTAAAATACAGTTTATCAGTCGATTCATCGCAAAACTGACAATTATCTGTGAGCCACTCTTTCGTCTGCTAAAGAAAGGAGTCGAGTTTGAATGGGATCAGAAATGCCAAAATTCCTTTGTTGGGAATGTATACTGAAAAGTCATGCTTTTTATGTATTTTATTCTGAGTCCCTGGCATTTTAATGAGAAACATTTGAGATGGTTTTGTATTTATAGTTTCATATTTATATTTGTGATGTATGAATGCATAGTCGGGGATGATCGATTCTATGCATTGAGCGGGATTAACGGGATGATCGATTCTATGCTGACTATATGAATTGATCCACATCTCGTATTATCATGTATTGCACGAACTCTTTAATCCCGAAGTGATTGATTAATTGTGTTCAGATGATGTACAGTACTTTGAGTCGTCAATGGTTGAGATTTTCTC